>OY770008.1:16911501-17053140 GCA_963669245.1 Quercus cerris
TAAAATTGGAGAACAACAACAATTTGAACCGCCTATTCCAAAGAGTTACTTGGAGAGGTCACGTAGCATCTTAAGCTACTCATTAATAATTTTTTTTACCATATTGTTAGTCATTTTAGTCCCCATTAGTTTTTTTTAGATAATTTATCATCTTTTAAATTTCAATAAGTATACAGCAAAATACAACAACATAATGACAAAAGAAAAATTTATAAGTTCCACCGAGACTTTTTTTGGGGGGGGGGGGGGGGGGGGAGGGGGTAAGCAAGTAGAGTGGTTAGTATAAAATTTGTGTTGCCAATTTGGTCTTGCAAATAAAAGGTTTTATGGGGTATTTTGGTCATTATAAATTTTCAAGGGTCTTTTAGTCATTTTTTAGGTTTTAAGACCATTTTGATCATTTTTAAGGTTGTAAGGGTATTTTGATAATTTTTTTAGGTTCTAAAGGTATTCCAATAAAATTAGAAGGTTTTCGAGAGTATTTTGGTCATTTTTTTGGTTTTGAGGGTATTTTGGTAAATTTTTAGGTTTCGGGTGTATTAGAGTCATTTTTTAGATCCTAAAGATATTTGTCACTTTTTAGGTTACAAGGTCATTTTAGTCATTTTTTAGGTTTCAAGGTCATTTCGGTCAATTTCTAAGTTTCAAGGTCATGTGGTCATTTTTTTCTCCAAGGGGTATCTCGGTCATTTGCTAGGCTTCATTGTTATTTTGGTCATTTTTTAGGTTTTATGGTTATTTTGGTCTCTTTTTTTTTTTTTTTAGGGTCATTTGGTCAATATTTTTTGTTCTAGGTATTTTGGTCATTTTAAGTTTCTTGGTTATTTTAGTCATTTTTTGGGTTTTATAGTAATTTTGGTAAATATATATATATATATATATATATATATATATATATAATATATATATATATATATATATATATTTAAGTTTTAGGGTGATTCTATCATTTTTTTAGGTTCTAAGGGTATTTCGGTCATTTTTTAAATTTCAAAGGTATGGTAATTGTTGGGAAAAAAGGGGGAAAAAAAAAAAAGAACCATCGAATGTGACAAAGTATCACCAAATGTGAGAAATCTACGGTCTACTGTGATGTTGGTATTGCCTAATGCGATAATGGAACCATCTAATGTGAGAAAGAGAGAAAGGGACCCCCAAATGTGACAAAAGTACAGTCACATGTGATTTGGGTATTGCACAATGTGAGGATGGTACCGTCAAATATGAGAAAAAAATAAAATACAATTAAATATGAGAAAAGTACAGTCAAATGTGATGTTGGTATTGCCTAATGTGACAATAGAACCATCATTTGTGAGAAAAAAAAAATTTTGAACCACTAAACGTGACAAAAGTATAGTCACATGTGATTTTAGTATTGCACAATTTGAAGATGGCATCATCAAATGCTAGAAAAAAAATATGAGTACAACTGAATGTGGTAAAAGTACTGTCATATGTGATGTTGGTACGACTTAATGTGATAATGGAATCATCAAATGTGAGGAAAAAGAAAAGGAACTATCGAATGTGACAGAAGTACAGTCACATAAGATGTTGGTACTGCACAAATCCCAATGTGATGATGGAACTGTCAAATGTGTGTAAAAATTAAAGTACCACTGAATGTGAGAAAAGTAAGGTCAAATAAGATGTTAGTATTGCCCAATGTGACAATGGAACCATCAAATGTGAGCAAAAAAAAAAAAAAAAAAGAGAACCACAGAATGTGACAAAAGTACAGTCACATGTGATGTTGGTACTGCACAATTTGAGAATGGTACTATCAAATGTGAGAAAAACAAAATATGAGTATACAACTGAATGTGGCAAAAATATTGTCAAATGTGGTGTTAGACTGTTAGTACTGTCCAATATGACAAAGGAACCGTCAAATGTAAGAAAAAAAATAAGGGAATCAACAAAGTATATGTTTCAGCGGTCTTATCAACCAATAGTCCAAAACCAAATACTATAGTCTGTCAGTGTTGGTTGACTCCTACCAATATAACAAGGGGTTTTTTGTATACATTCTTCTTATATGTTGTGTCAAATGTGACTAAATCTCCAAAATATGCATAATCTGTGCAACTTTGAGAATCTGTCCAAAACAGATTAGGCAAACGGCTTTCCTCATCAACAGTGTATTGAAAAAAAAATAAAAATGAGGAGTCCATGTCTACTTTTGCTTGTAAATATGCCAAAGAAAATTAAGCATCACCATCCCACCAACTATTCTTGTGATTTGCCGCTAGATGGTTGTAGAGGTCTTTTGGAGTGAACCTTATATTCTCGTATCCTTTAGCTTGTTGGATCAAATGGTTCATGATTTGATTTGATTTGACCCCAACATTATGCAGTGCTATAATCTGAGCCTTATCGAAATCCTTAATAATCCTGTGCAAACGGAGAAATTGAGTCTCGAATTGTGTAACTAAGTCATGATTATGCTCCCTTTTAAACTCTCCTACCACCCATTTACCTGACTTTCGTTCAAACCTAATACAAAAAGGAATCTTGCAACCACTTCTTGTTTTGGTCTCTCATGCATGCAATTTAAATTGGCCACATTTTTCCTAATTCACAATCCTTCCTTTGCACAAGCCCATCTTCTAGAGGTCACAATGTTATCTTTATTACGCTTGATCTCATCTTTGCGAATACTAAAGCCAACCAACTTTGCATATGTGTTATAAAACTCTCCACCATCATCTAGGGAACTAAATTTCAAACCAGTTATTTGGGCATTAGTCAATTGATCTATTCCTTTTTTGATGACAGTGCTCCAATGTTTTTCCACATCAATGAAATTAGCCTTCCCTTCATTCTCCATATTGTGATACATGTGGATCAATATATTATTCCTAAACAAAGAAGATATACACTTTTCAATAATAATAATAAAAAAAAGAAATAAAGAGGACCAATATATTATTCCTATATCATGGAACCGTCAAATGTAAGAAAAAAGCAAAGGAACCACCAAATATGAGAAAAGAACTGTCACATGTACATGATGTTGGAACTGCACAATGTGAAAATAGAATTATCAAATGTGAGAAAAAAGTAAGGGAACCACCCAATGTGACAAAAAGAACTATCACATTAGACAAAAGAATTGTCACATGTGACAAAAATAGAGCATATACGATGTTGGTACTGCTTAATATGACAATGGAACCATCAAATCTGAGGGAAAAAAAAAAGAACCACTATATGTGACAAAAGAACTGTCAAATGTGATATTGGAACTGCACAATGTGATAATAGAACCATCAAATGTGAGGAAAAAAAAAATAAGGGAACCACCAAATATGAGAAAATAACTGTCAAATGTGATGTTAGAACTGCACAATGTGAGAATAAAACCGTCAAATGTGAGAAAAAAGTAAGAGAACCACCAAATGGGAGAAAAGAATTGTCACACGTGATGTTGGAACTGTATAATATGAGGATGGAACCGTCAAATGTAAGAAAAAAGTAAAGGAATCACCAAATGTGAGAAAAAAACTGTCACGTGCGATGTTAAAATTGCACAATGTGAGGATAGAACTGTCAAATGTAAGAAAAAAGTAAGGGAACCACCAAATGTGAGAAAAGAACTATCACATGTAATGTTGAAACTACACAATATGATAATGGAATTGTCAAATGTGAAAAAAAAAGTAAGGGAACCACTCAATGTGACAAAAGAACTGTCACATGTGACAAAAATATAGCAAAACCAATGTTGATACTGCTTAATATAATAATGGAACCATCAAATTTGAGGAAAAAAAAAAATAAAGGAACCATTATATGTGACAAAAGAAATGTCAAATGTGATATTAGAACTGCACAATGTGATAATGAGATCGTCAAATGTGAGAAAAAAAATAAGGGAACCACCAAATATGAGAAAAGAACTATCAAATATGATGTTAAAACTACACAATGTGAGGATGAAACCGTCAAATGTGAGAAAAAAAAGTAAGGGAACCATCAAATGTGAGAAAAGAACTGTCACATATGATGTTGGAACTACACAATGTGAGGATGGAACCGTCAAATGTGAGAAAAAAGTACGAGAACTACCAAATGTGAAAAAAGAATTGTCACATGTGATGTTGGAACTGCACAATGTGAGAATGGAACCATCAAATGTGAGAAAAAAGTAACCTGATATAGCAGGTTACCTACTAGTGGGTACCGTACCCCCCCTTTTTTAGGGGTACCGTAGAATTACCCGTAAAAAAGACTTCAAATTGCTGTGGATACGTAACACAAATGGAAAAAAGATACATTATTATTTTGCTCTTATATTTGTTTTTCCGAATAAGTTACTATGAGCATTCAGTCTCAACAAAATTTTAGTTAAACTAATATAAAAAACTTTACTTTTACTACTTTGACAAACAAACACACACACACACACACACACACACACATATATATCAGACTCAATAATTATTTCTCACACACACACACACATATATATCAAACTCAATAATTATTTCTCTACTCTATTTAAGGACTATTTTTTCTCTCTCCAAAAATAAATAAATAAATCATTTTTATTTTTATCCTCTTCCCCACCCAACACCATGTTCTCCTTCACAAAAAGCACCGTTGCTACCATCAAACACAAATCCACCTTCTCCTTCACAACACAAACCCACCTTGCATCCAAAAATACACCACTACTACCACCAAAAACACATATTCCTCAATCAAAACACAAACCAAATGCATCAACGACGAAAACCACCAACGACCCACCAAAAACACAAACCCATCTCAAGAACCCAGCCATAAGACGACCTCTACAACCTCAACAAGCCACCAATGCCGTTGAGAGCAACAATTTGATGATGAGAACATTGATAATCGATGGTGAGGACACAATAATGAGAGAGAGAACGAGTGAAAAAGCAAAGGGGGTAGAGGGAGAGTGAACGGATGAGAGAGTATATGGATAGTTTACCACATTAAAATTTTTTGTTTTTTTTAGTTTGGTGATGAATAGTTCTCATTGGAAGTAGTGTGGAACTATTCATTTCTAAAATTTTTAGGTACTCTAAGAGCATCCACAGAAGTGGAGCTAAAAATTTAGCTATTTAGCACCACCAAAAGTTACTTTACCTATTTTACCTACACACATGCTGCAGCAGTGGATCTATTTTAGTTTTCAACACAATAAATAATATAAACATCACAATAAAATAATATATCTACTACAATAAAATAATATATTCACTATATACAACCATCACAGCCACACACACAACCACAACCACAACAGCCACAGCCACCACCACCACAGCCCACAACAAAGAAAAAAAAAATCAATCAAGCCCACACCCACCAGACCCAGTAGGCAACACCCACACCCACCACCACGAAACCCATCTGAGCCACCATCATGAACACACCGATATACCCACAAACCCACCCACTCACCGATGAACCCAGCCACCCACAGACGCCGATCTACCCACACAACCACAACCACTGACGTCGATCTACTCCGTTCCTCACTAGGTAATAAATTCACTAATGCCGACGAACACAGCCACCCATCGATGGCGATCTACCCACATAACCACCACCACCACCACACCACTGCCCATAGCAGGAAAAAAAAAAAAAAAAAAAAAAAAAGGCAACCAAGTAAGGGTGAAATGGGTTGGCGGCGTGGATCAGTGGCGAGGGTTTGCGGCATGTCGGTGGCGTGGATCGGCAATGTGGGGGTGGGCTGGTAGCGGCGAAGCAGATCAGCGAAGCAGAGAGTAGTTGAGGGAGAGAAAAAAAAATGAGAAGGAAAAAGGGAGAGAGAAGAAAAGCCGAAGAGAGAAAAAGAAAGAAAGAGAAAATATTTTTTAAATGAAAAAGGAGAGAGAAATTTAATAAAATAATATATTTTTTTGTTTAGCTCTCATGAACAGTGCACATCTATCTATAGATGTGCGCTGTAGTAATGGAGCTAAAAAAAATAGATTTAGCTCCACTGTTGGAGCATTATTTTGGTGTTTGAGGAGCTAAAATATAGCAATATGCCAATATAGCACCACTGCTGTGAGTGCTCTAAGGACATTGATGTATAAGTTATTTTTGAGTCTTTAGCTATATTTTTGTTAAATTATGGTTTTTACATAACATTTTTGTTGACTTTATTTCATAACAAAAAATGTTATAATTACATTAATTTATTTTCTTGTATTTTATGGGATTTAGTTGTAATGAGTTTAGTACTAAGTTGGTGAAAATTGCTCAAGACAGTTGATCTCACTACTAGAAACTAGCTTAGGTTTATTTCCTTTAAAGTTTTGAATTTTGAAAATTTCTATGTTTTGGTTGCTAAACTCTTGATGTTGTCTAATATTGTGTAGGGTACTTGTAAGATCGGTGTTCAGCTTCAAACATGGACCTGTATGTTGTGATAGCACTATTGGTAAAACTACAATTTTATTAATGGTAATGACAACTTTTTCCGTGCTTCATATTTGTGGTTAAAAGTTCAAACCCCACCGCCTATGTTCCTACTACCTACTTATCTCAAAAAATATAAAACAATAAGAATAAAGTTGCAAATCAATGTACAGATTTTGGTGATGAAGTGGAAAGCGAATCAATAATCTCTTTAAAATAATAATTGTAGGGACTCGATTTTTGGAAGGACCCTCTGAACTTAGAAGGGATATCATCCTGTAGGCCCCAAAGAATGAATTTGTAGAGAGTGGGTTAAAGAAATTGGCCCTTACAGGCAAACAGAGCTTCATCGTGGATTCATTGCTATTGAAGGCTAAGTGCCTTGATTCTTTGCTAAAATTACTCCTCGGCATTTGTCCGAGGAGCTTGGCCCTCTCCCCCCCTCTCTCAGGAAGGATCCCTTACATTATATACCCTTCACCCAACCAATCCTAGCCCTACATTTGTTGAGCGATCAGGACCTTACTCAGGTGCCCGTCCCATCAGCCGCCTTCCCATTCTCTTTGTGGGTCGCGGCAACCAAGGCGACGCTGGTGCGGGGTCCTTTCCTCATTAATGCGGCCAGGGCGGTGGTCAGGCGCATTTAATGTGGAGGTGACTGTTTGTCATGAGCTTGTCCCTCCACCAGATTTATATTACAGGCGCGTGGTACTCCCCCTCCACTCTTTGAGTAGTCATGAAGGCTTCCTTGGAAGTGTTGCTAGTTGCCTTAAGTTCTCGGATGTCCGATGATGGGGTCGTCCTCGGAATGGCCTGTTGGGTGCCTGGGCTTCTTGTTTTTATCCTTGGACCATGGACGGATCCTCGGCTTGAGCCTTCGGCCCTGAAACGGAGTGGGCTGGGCCGTAGGATTCGTTGGCCCCACAATAGCCCCTCTAAATCTTGCTATCCACATCCTCGGGTGGAGAGGAGAATTTTGATATCCTCGGGCCTACGACGCATCCCATTGAGTCTGGTCCTCCGTCAGTACCGGAGTCCTTTCGTCTGCCCCAGAAGCGTTACTGGCGCCTCGAAGTGCGCGATGCGCCTTTCATTAAATCCAGACGGCTCTGTGCTCCCCACGTTCAACGGGAGGATGATAATCCAACGGTGGGGATTCGCCTAACATTTATGGGCGGGAAAACCCGCGCGGCTCCTTGATTTGGGGTATAAATACCCACTCGAAAGGCCGGTTCCTTTGTTTACTCGCATCCAAAAGTCTACATCTCCAGCATAAAAAGCCTGTCCGAGGAGCTTCTACTCATTTCTGTAAGTCGCTCTATCTCTTTTCGAACTTTCTTCCTCTCTATTCTTCCTTCTCTTTCATTTGCTCTTTCTTAGCTCACTTAGGCATCATTTGGGATGGGTAGATTTAAGAAATATGTCTATACTGAAGAGGCGATGGAGAAATTCATCGCCGACTATAACATACCAAGCAACGTGGGCTTGAGGTATTGTGAGGAGGGGGAGTGGCACCTTCGGAGGCAGGAGGGTGAGGTGGTGATTCCCATCGTTGCCTTCGTTGAAGGTGGCATGAGAATACCCATGGGGCCGGTGATGAGGGGCTACCTGACGTACTTCCGGCTAGCCCCCACCTAGTGTGCCATCAACGTCTGTAGGATCCTGGGTTGTGTGGACGCCCTGAACGAAAAGATAGGGCTGAGGTTGACCCACCACGACGTAAAATGGTGTTACAACCTCCAGTGCCTGAAGGGAAAATCATACTACCTGAAGACCAGGGATGACAGGGTCCGACTTATCCAGTGCCTTCTTGAGTCCAGTAAGGGGTTGAACAAGGACTTCCTCATCGTATCTGGAGAGTGGCACGATGATCTTCACTGCCCAACGACGGAGGGGACCCTAGGTGGGGCAGTGGGAAAACGGGGGGAGGGCTCTAGGACCCTAATCAGTTCCACTCTTTACTTCGTCCATTTCTTTTTGCACCGTTTGGTTATTAATATGAACGTGTCTTCTTTTACAGATTCGCACGCCTTCACGCGCCACTTCAGTCTGATCAACCGGGAAGACTTGCAGAAAGCGCTGAGGGCGGAGGTTTTCGTGAACGAAGCCGACAATCAAGTTAGGGCTGCTCACCAGATCTTGGGATACGACCCGACTCAAAAATCATTTGCGGCGCCGAAGTACGTGATCAGAGCAAAGGATCCTCGGCTTCGGAAAATAACCGTGACTGAGGACGGGTTCCAGTTCCCCGAAGAGCCCTCTACATCAGAAGGCGTAACACCTGCGGGTCCCTCCTCCTCCCTTAGGCTCTTAGAGGCCGCCGAAGAAGGCCTAGAGAGGGAAGTGGAAGTTGCTGATTTTGGCCCCGCCGAGGACGAGTTTGACGTTTTTGAACAAGTTCACCGTCCGAGGACCCTCTAGGAGACTTGGGTGACCTTCGTCTGACAGAAGCAGACTTCCTAGTGTCCAAGTCCCCTCCCCAGCACGAGATGGGTTACAAGAAGAGGCCCCAATCTAGCCTGTTGGATCTGATCGAAGGCCAACCGGGGAAGTCAAAGCCAAAGCTTCCTCCTCCTCCTCCAAAGACTCATTCTGCCCCGGGCAGGTCGGCCCCTACCTAGTCAAGGCCTCCTCCTTCTCCGCCTCAGATGAGTCTGCCCTCTAGGCACGAGCCCTCTGATCTTAAGCAGAGAAAGGACAAGGGCAAAAGGCCAGTTGAGGAAAAGCCTGGGTCCCCCCATGAGGAGGGCGATAATCGGCGGCCGACAAAACAGTTGAAGATAGGCTCCCGAGGCCAGGATAAGCAGGTTGATACCCAGCCCGAGGCTCAGGCCTGGCTTCCTGCCCCAATGCTTCATGGGGGGCCTCTGAAGGACGACTCCTCCTTAAGGGACTTCAAGGAGGGCGAAGGCGCATATGTGGCCAACGCACTGGAAAGGTGCCAGCTACTCCTAGCGGACATGGCGGAGCTGGGGACTATGAGGAGTAGAGAGGTCTTCCTCTGCCTCAAGCGGTACTTGGGAATGGTAAGTCCCTCAACACTTACATATTTATTTATTTATTTGTTTATTTTTTTTTTTTTTTTAGTTTCAGCTTTTTCCTCCCCTTTTCTGAGCTCGGCTGATTGTGTACTCGTTTTGTTGGGCAGGCCGTTTAGGCCACTTATAGGCTGGAGGACGCGGCCCGTGACCAGGGGAAAGCCATGGACGTGGAGCGTGAGAAACGCCTGGAGGCCACTCGGACCCTTAAAAACTCCGAGGCTGATCTTGCCAAGGCCCGGGAGGAACTGAAGGCGATGACCAGTGCTCAGGACAACGTATTGTCAGGCCTCGCCGGCTTCCAGAAGCAGGCCGAAGATCAGTCAAAGTACCTGGGCGAGGCAGAGGAGCAACTGAAGATTGCAAAGGAGCTGTTTGCTGATCTGCCAAAGAAGGTGGCTGCTGCCGAGGAGGACAAGAGGGTGGCTGAGTGGGCCAGGGACGAGGCCGTGAGGGCCAAGTTTGAGGCTGACCAAGGCAGGAAGGAGGCCCTGGCCACTAAGTAGGAAGCCGAGGAGGAGGTTTATGCTGCGGGGATGGCCGAGACCGAAGCAGCCTTCAAGGCTCAAGTCCCCGGGTTGTGCAGGCGCTACTCTGCTGAGGTTTGGAGGGAGGCTCTTAGGCAGGCTGGGGTTGAGGCCTTGTCTGACTTATGGAAGGAGGAGAGTGTGTACTACCCCCCCGCCATCCGCGAGACTATTCCGGGTGGCACTAAGGCCGGAGAGGCTGCAGAGGAAGCCGGTGCTACCACGGGTGAGGACACCTCAATCGCTGAACCCACGGGTGAGCTTGTCCCAGGAAATGATCCTCCCGAGGTAGCTGAACCAGGTGAGGGCCCCATTGAGGAGGCGCCCCAAGAGGTTGTGAAGCCATCCTCTAAAGCCGAGGTTCCCTCTACCGAGGAGGCAGCCGTACCTGCCGAGCCTTTGCAGGCCGTCCCTTTTGGCCAAAGCTCAGAAGGCCCTGAAGTTGCCATGGACCAGCCATCTACTGAGGGAGGAAAATAAGTGGAAAGGGCATGCCCCTCGGCGCCTTTGTCTCTCTTGTCCTTCGCATTTTCTCTTTTCCTTTTCTTCCCTTCTTTTTTTTTTGGATTGTAATGTGACGTTTATCATGTAACCTTTATGGATTTAATGCAATGTGATTTTTATTCCTCTTTCCAATTGTTCTGGCTGTTCGTACGTCTGCGTGTTATTTGTTTTCTCTTTCTTTTGTTGTTGTTTTTTTTTTTACTTGCACGATTTTATCACCAATTGTACTTCGGCCAGTCATGGTGGCAATTGTAATAACGTGAAGGTACGTATGCATAGGCAGGCCTTTTATGTCTTCAAGACCAGGTAGGACTCTTACTTTCCCAACATTCTAACACTTAGAATCTTCTGAACTAGTTAGTTTCCCCGTAGGCGTGAGTCCGAGGACCATGCAGTGCCTTGGTTCTGTCTAACACTTAGAATCCTCTAAAGCAGTTAGTTTCCCCATAAGCCTGAGTCCGAGGACCATGCAGTGCCTTGGTTCTGTCTAACACTTAGAATCCTCTAAAGCAGTTAGTTTCCCCATAAGCCTGAGTCCGAGGACCATGCAGTGCCTTGGTTCTGCCTAACACTTAGGATCATCTGAAGTGGTTAGTTTCCCCATAAGCTTGAGTCTGAGGACCATGCAATGCCTTGGTTCTGTCTAACACTTAGGATCATCTGAAGTGGTTAGTTTCCCCATAGGCCTGAGTCCGAGGACCATGCAGTGCCTTGGTTCTGTCTAACACTAAGTCTTTGAAGTAGTTAGTTTCCCCATAGGCCTGAGTCCGAGGATCATGCAGTGCTTTGGTTCTGTCTAACACTTGGTTTTTAAAGTAGTTAGTTTCCCCATAGGCCTGAGTACGAGGACCATGCAGTGCCCTGGTTCAGTCTAACACTTGGTTTTTGAAGTAGTTAGTTTCCCCACAGGCCTGAGTCCGAGGACCATGCAGTGCCTTGGTTTTGTCTAACACTTGGTCTTTGAAGTAGTTAGTTTCCCCACATGCCTAAGTCTGAGGACCATGCAGTGCCTTGGTTCTGTCTAACACTTGGTCTTTGAAAGTAGTTAGTTTCCCTACAG
The DNA here is from genome assembly GCA_963669245.1 of Quercus cerris. Taxonomy (NCBI): domain Eukaryota; kingdom Viridiplantae; phylum Streptophyta; class Magnoliopsida; order Fagales; family Fagaceae; genus Quercus; species Quercus cerris. The sequence continues at coordinate 16,923,039 of OY770008.1, forward strand.
GCCTGAGTCCGAGGACCATGCAGTGCCTTGGTTCTGTCTAACACTTGGTCTTTGAAGTAGTTAGTTTCCCCACAGGCCTGAGTCTGAGGACCATGCAGTGCCTTGGTTCTGTCTAACACTTGGTCTTTGAAGTAGTTAGTTTCCCCACAGGCCTGAGTCCGAGGACCATGCAGTGCCTTGGTTCGGTCTAATACTTGGTCTTTGAAGTAGTTAGTTTCCCCACAGGCCTGAGTCCGAGGACCATGCAGTGCCTTGGTTCGGTCCAACACTTGGTCTTTGAAGTACTTAGTTTCCCCACAGGCCTGAGTCCGAGGACCATGCAGTGCCTTGGTTCTATCTAATACTTGGTCTTTGAAGTAGTTAGTTTCCCCACAGGCCTGAGTCCGAGGACCATGTAGTGCCTTGGTTCTATCTAATACTTGGTCTTTGAAGTAGTTAGTTTCCCCACAGGCTTGAGTCCGAGGACCATGCAGTGTCTTGGTTTTGTCTAACACTTGGTCTTTGAAATAGTTAGTTTCCCCATAGGCCTGAGTCCGAGGACCATGCAGTGCCTTGGTTCTGTCTAACACTTAGTCTCTTTGAAATAGTTAGTTTCCCCATAGGCTTGAGTCCGAGGACCATGCAGTGCCTTGGTTCTGTCTAACACTTGGTCTTTGAAGTAGTTAGTTTCCCCACAGGCCTGAGTCCGAGGACGATGCAGTTCCTTGGTTCTGTCTAATACTTGGTCTTTGAAGTAGTTAGTTTCCCCATAGGCCTGAGTCCGAGGACCATGCAGTGCCTTGGTTCTGTCTAACACTTGGTCTTTGATGTAGTTAGTTTCCCCATAGGCCTGAGTCCGAGGACCATGCAGTGCCTTGGTTCTGTCTAACACTTGGTCTTTGAAGTAGTTAGTTTCCCCATAGGCCTGAGTCCGGGGACCATGTAGTGCCTTGGTTCTGTCTAACACTTAGTCTCTTTGAAGTAGTTAGTTTCCCCATAGGCCTGAGTCCGGGGACCATACAGTGCTTTGGTTCTGTCTAACACTTAGTCTCTTTGAAGTAGTTAGTTTCCCCACAGGCCTGAGTCCGAGGACCATGGAGTGCCTTGGTTCTGTCTAATACTTGGTCTTTGAAGTAGTTAGTTTCCCCACAGGCCTGAGTCCGAGGACCATGCAGTGCCTTGGTTCTGTCTAATACTTGGTCTTTGAAGTAGTTAGTTTCCCCATAGGCCTGAGTCCGAGGACCATGCAGTGCCTTGGTTCGGTCTAATACTTGGTCTTTGAAGTAGTTAGTTTCCCCACAGGCCTGAGTCCGAGGACCATGCAGTGCCTTGGTTCGGTCCAACACTTGGTCTTTGAAGTACTTAGTTTCCCCACAGGCCTGAGTCCGAGGACCATGCAGTGCCTTGGTTCTATCTAATACTTGGTCTTTGAAGTAGTTAGTTTCCCCACAGGCCTGAGTCCGAGGACCATGTAGTGCCTTGGTTCTATCTAATACTTGGTCTTTGAAGTAGTTAGTTTCCCCACAGGCTTGAGTCCGAGGACCATGCAGTGTCTTGGTTTTGTCTAACACTTGGTCTTTGAAATAGTTAGTTTCCCCATAGGCCTGAGTCCGAGGACCATGCAGTGCCTTGGTTCTGTCTAACACTTAGTCTCTTTGAAATAGTTAGTTTCCCCATAGGCTTGAGTCCGAGGACCATGCAGTGCCTTGGTTCTGTCTAACACTTGGTCTTTGAAGTAGTTAGTTTCCCCACAGGCCTGAGTCCGAGGACGATGCAGTTCCTTGGTTCTGTCTAATACTTGGTCTTTGAAGTAGTTAGTTTCCCCATAGGCCTGAGTCCGAGGACCATGCAGTGCCTTGGTTCTGTCTAACACTTGGTCTTTGATGTAGTTAGTTTCCCCATAGGCCTGAGTCCGAGGACCATGCAGTGCCTTGGTTCTGTCTAACACTTGGTCTTTGAAGTAGTTAGTTTCCCCATAGGCCTGAGTCCGGGGACCATGTAGTGCCTTGGTTCTGTCTAACACTTAGTCTCTTTGAAGTAGTTAGTTTCCCCATAGGCCTGAGTCCGGGGACCATACAGTGCTTTGGTTCTGTCTAACACTTAGTCTCTTTGAAGTAGTTAGTTTCCCCACAGGCCTGAGTCCGAGGACCATGGAGTGCCTTGGTTCTGTCTAATACTTGGTCTTTGAAGTAGTTAGTTTCCCCACAGGCCTGAGTCCGAGGACCATGCAGTGCCTTGGTTCTGTCTAATACTTGGTCTTTGAAGTAGTTAGTTTCCCCATAGGCCTGAGTCCGAGGACCATGCAGTGCCTTGGTTTTGTCTAACACTTGGTTTTTGAAGTAGTTAGTTTCCCCATAGGCCTGAGTCCGAGGACCATGCAGTGCCTTGGTTCTGTCTAACACTTAGTCTTTGAAGTTGTTAGTTCCCCATAGGCCTGAGTCCGGGGACCATGCAGTGCCTTGGTTCTGTCTAATACTAAGTCTTTAAAGTAGTTAGTTTCCCCATAGGCCTGAGTCCGAGGACCATGCAGTGCCTTGGTTCTGTCTAACACTTGGTCTTTGATGTAGTTAGTTTCCCCACTGGCCTGAGTCCGAGGACCATGCAGTGCCTTGGTTCTGTCTAATACTTGGTCTTTGAAGTAGGAGGTTATCCTCAGCGTTGGCCATACTAGTCTTGGCGTGATGATGGCCTCGGCCTGGCCTCGTTGGAAGTGGGGCGTCATGCTTACCGGACTATTGACCCCGCCGTGCCCCGGGCCAGGCTGGTTTGTGACTCTTAGCCTTATATGTGGTAGTGGCGCTGCCCTCAGTTCAAGTTTCTGCAGTCATCAGTTACGAGGCGTCCCCTGACGGTTCGCGTTTCGCGCCGACGTTTCGAGACACGAGGCGCGCTCTCATTAATATTCTTTTGGACTGATGAGGATCGAACGGCTGACAGGCGTTTTGGAATTTGGTCCGGCTTAATGTCACCGATAATCCACCTTTCGAATTCTGAGTAGTTCCATTCCTATCAATCTTCAGCACCTATTTAAGGCTACGTAGGAGAAGTGACCTTCTACTCTTCATGAACCCTCCAATATACCAGGAAACATGTCCTCCCACCTCTCAAAGCCCCTTCAATAACCCCGCCAAAAGTTGTGACAAGAGTTTGGAGAAATGGGACGACATCGGATGGGAGTGAGGGTGCATCGGCCCAAAATCCTCCTCCCTCGACGGAGAGCCGCCATAGTAATGGCTCGTGCTGGATCTCCGGTGCGGCCAAATCCGTGCGCTATCCTGATGGTGCCCCGCACCGCAGCCGAGAGGGAGGTCTCTGAAGTACATAACGCTCTTCTTCAGGGCATCGCCACGCCGGTGGAAGCGTGCAAGGATACGTCATATCTGGTGCCCGAGTGTTGCCGTCACCAAAGGCCAACCACCTTGGGGCTGGAAGAGAATCAAGGGAACAACATGAGGGAGGGCCGTTCGGCGCCTTTGCATCTGCTCCTCTCTTTGCGCCAGCGCCACCGCACCGGCTTGGGCGTTGTTGGTGGCCTTGATGCAGGCTCGCCTCAGCCCCCTTTCCCTTAGTTAGCTTTAAAACAGGCCCGTCTGGGCCTTTGTTTGTAGAGTTGGCTTTAAAACAAGCCTGTCTGAGCCTTTGTTTGTACACTGTAACTCTTCTTTATCTAATAAAATAACGATATTTGTCTTCTTTCCTTCGAATCTTTTACTTTTCTGCAATGGCGTTTTTTTTTTTTTTGTTTTTTTTTTTAAACGCATTCTCGTGAACTTTCCGTCGATCGACTGTCTGGGGACGATCGTCCGTTGCGCCTGTTAGTGCACAAATTCTTCCCACAGACAGCGCCAATTGTAGGGACTCGATTTTTGGAAGGACCCTCTGAACTTAGAAGGGATATCATCCTGTAGGCCCCAAACAATGAATTTGTAGAGAGTAGGTTGAAGAAATTGGCTCTTACAGGCAAACGGAGCTTCATCGTGGATTCATTGCTATTGAAGGCTAAGTGCCTTGATTCTTTGCTAAAATTACTCCTCGGCATTTGTCCGAGGAGCTTGGCCCTCTCCCCCCCTCTCTCAGGAGGGATCCCTTACATTATATACCTTTCACCCAACCAATCCTAGCCCTACATTTGTTGAGCGATCAGGACCTTACTCAGGTGCCCGTCCTATCAGCCGCCTTCCCATTCTCTTTGTGGGTCGCGGCAACCAAGGTGACGCTGGTGTGGGGTCCTTTCCTCATTAATGCGGCCAGGGCGGTGGTCAGGCACATTTAATGTGGAGGTGACTGTTTGTCATGAGCTTGTCCCTCCACTAGATTTATATTGCAGGCGCGTGGTACTCCCCCTTAGCTCTTTGAGTAGTCATGAAGGCTTCCTTGGAAGTGTTGCTAGTTGCCTTAAGTTCTCGGATGTCCGATGATGGGGTCGTCCTCGGCATGGCCTGTTGGGCGCCTGGGCTTCTTGTTTTTATCCTCGGACCATGGACGGATCCTCGGCTTGGGCCTTCGGCCCTGAAACGGAGTGGGCTGGACTGTAGGATTTGTTGGCCCCACAATAATAATAATAATAATAATAAATAATAGAATCTATTACAAAGAATCTAGTGCGTTGTGAATTTATGAGACAAAACAATTATAATTTGGATTTGGCTTACCCCTATTACTTTTTTAACTAGAGTCTCCTTTTATTTTAATGAAAAATTGTCACATCACTCATTAACTAAATAAAAGATAAAGATTAAAACTCAATACTACTTGTCATTATGTATTTAAAACAAAAAGAAACCTTCAGTTAAAAAAGTACTAGAGGTATCCAAATCCTCACGATTTACTATGTTTACAAAACCTTTGCAATCATAGACTTCTAATATAACCTAAGGAAAACGCCTTGAATGTCTTCCCAACATAGTGGCCTCAGGCTAGAACTATGGACTTCATCTACATAAACTTCCTCCATGAAGTACGAACCTTATTCACAACAATCCCGAAACTCCGGTACTCTAAAGAATTCTTTAAAAGTTTTCGATTAATAAACTTACTACGTACTAGACATAAGGTTTTTTTTTTTTTTTTTTTTTTTTTGAACTTGTTAGAAAAATTACTACACAAATACCCCACCTCTCCCCGGAGCTCTAACTGAGGCCCCCACATTCCCCCTACACTAAGGCACAAGGAGGTAATATCCAAGTCAACTCACCTGGTGTTTCGAAGAGAACTTGATTGCCTTATCACTGGTATTCACCACTTTTAATTAATGCCAGTTATACCTGAAGTCATAGGCATATTCTTAAATAACTGTCCCATCAAAAGCTTTGTAAGTTTTGTAAGTTGTAACTCAATTGACATTCTAGTATTTCAACGAGAGTGTTCAAAATTTAAATTCTCTCTCTTATTGGAACTATCTTACTTAAAAATAACCCTTGTGCCACAATGTCTTTCTATTTCCTCAACGATTAACAAATGGACTGAGCTTTTCAAATAAACAATAGTGGACAATATAGATAATAGATCGTGGTGGAAAATTATAAGTGTCATTGAGTGTTAATGAATAATGAACTTATTAAGAACAATATGGATTTTGTTATGGATCCAGATTATAATTGTAGTTATCTACCCTGAAGGCATGAACTACGGGATCATTTACAAAGTTCTTATTAAAATTATAATTTGAGATTAATTTACAATGTCTACTTATGAAAAGTAACAAGAGATGTCATTAAGAGTTATTTTGTAAAATTGGAAAAATTAGAATTTTTGAAACTTAAGAGTTTCCACTTGTTTTGTAATTTTTTAAAGCAAAAATAAAATTAGAAATCATAGAACCCTATTTTGTTTTGTTTCTTAATTATGATTCATATTCTCTTACAAGTGCATCTTCTGATCAGTGGAAGAGTTAGATTAGTATGGATGCAAATTTTAACTAAATAAATATTGATTTGAAAAGTTACTTTTTTTTCAAACAATAACTCACTACAATTGTTGAGTTTTCATGCTAGGAAAACGTCTCATGTTTTACCAAAAAACAAAAGAAAAAAGAAAAAAAAAAGTGTTTCATGGCTGCCCCTATTATCAAGAGTAAAGCTACATCTACAACATTTTCACAATGAATTTTTATGTGATGAATTAAATTATTGCTGGTTCTAATATCATGATCTCACTACTGAAATGATTTTTTTTTTTCTTACTAATAATAGCCAATAACAATTTTCTATCTAAGATTTGCGGTGAATTAGTTGTAGGCATAATATTTCTTTATTATCAGTGATATAAAAATGTTTGGTGTTCCAAACTTTTCTTTTTAACTCCACGATGGAGAGAGTTGGGCTGTGGCCCTTGGGGGAGATAAAATGGTTAAATAGGTAATACACTTTTCCTTTTAGGTAACACTTTTAAGAAGGAAAATAAATTTTTGGTTATCTAAAAAATAATAAGGGATTTTAGAATCTTGACGTTTTCAATGGAAACAACCATGGTTTAAATTCTTTTTCTCCCAATTATTGAATTAAAAAAAATATATATATATATATATATGTAAAAAAAAATTAAATTTTTTCAATTTTTTTTAAAGAAACAAACACACACAAGGGAGAAGGTGCAAATATGGGACAGTTGTATTGAAGAGCTACACAACCAAATTGTGTGAATAGAAGTGTACAGGCTTCATAAGAAAATTTGAGTTTTTACAAATATCTCGTTGAACTTTAACGTGAGATTTTGGTTTAAGAGCTTTTAATTTGAGCAATTACCCCCTACACATTAGGTTGGTAACATTTTTTTCTTTTCAATAATAGGTTGGTAACATATTAAACACTCTATGAGTATTTCCAATAAAATAAAAATATTTAATCAAATAATGTCTACCTAATAAATATGACATTAGGCATTTGGACTTTAAAAAAAAAAAAAAAAACAAAACAAAAAAAATAGCATAAATCATGTGATTAAATGTGTTAGTCATTAATAAAAACATACTACTTATAAATTATATATATATATATATAGTTTAATTTGTTATAAAATTAAAGCGCATTGCGAAAACTGTTGAAATTGGAATTTTTAGGGCCAAAAGTGACAACTATCTTAAAGTTTGAAAAGTGATATTTGTAAAACGACCCCAAAATTTGTCAGACCAGAAGTTAGCTCTCTGTGTGTATAAAGCCTTCTCTTTCTTGGTCTTGATTGGATTTTTCAAACCTCTTAATTAATATGTTTACCGACTAAACTTAGCTGACAAGTACAAAGATGAAAGACCTATACCAAAGATTTATAGATTTTCTTAACTTATTGTTTTCTTTCTCAAATGAAAAATAAGCGATCATTATATTTACAGTCAACAAATTGGATCGTTTGTATTATACTCAAAACCAGCAATTGGCTACCTAGTACGTACTACCTTGCCTGGGGAACCATATCCATCTCAAGGCCCAAAGGGTTCACATCAAATGTGTCGTTGAATGATTTCATCATTGGACCACAATCTTGTTCATAAGCCTTTTCTATCTCCAAGCACTCCTTCAATTCAATCACCACATGGCTCATGCTTGGCCTTTGGATGGAAATTAATGGCACACATGCTATTGCTGTCTCTATTGCCTTCCAAACCGAATTGGTGTCAAAATTTCCAGGCATTCTTGGATCAATGATATTTCTTATATCCCCTCTAGCAAGAAGGGGGCTAACCCAATCAACAATATTAGTGTTATCCTTGTTATAGCTTTTTATTATTGCTCTCTTGCCTGTGATCAGCTCCAAAAGTACAATTCCAAAGCTGTACACATCACTTCTCTCAGTTAACCTGTTGGAATTGTAGTATCTGCATGGAAGAACAATTCTAATACCATTAATCTAGATGCTAAATTTCAGTCCGTCAGTCAGAATGTGCTGAAGAAAACTTACTCTGGATCAAGGTAACCCATCGTGCCAACAATAGCAGTGGATAAATGACTTTGACCTTCAACTGGGAAGAATTTTGAGAAACCAAAATCAGCTATCTTGGCCTGCAGTTTTTCATTCAATAAAATGTTGGCTGTCTTCACATCTCTGTGAATTATAGGTGGTTTGCAACCATGATGCAAGTACTCCAGGCCTACATGTATAAGTTTGGCACATCTTGGTTACAATATATGAACCAAACTAGAAGTTAACTTTATTAAGAGAAATTCTGCCAGCTGACCTTGTGCCGCATCAACTGCAATCTGAAGTCTCTCTTTCCAACTCAAAACGTCTCCTGTTTTATCTGCAGCCATAACATAACAAACCAGAGGTCCAGTATTTTTAAGTTATTTTTTACAAATGGAATGTCGGTCAACAAGTAAATCATTTGGTACCTGATAGATGCTCTGCTAAGTTCCCATACGCCATGTACTCATAGATGATCCCAAAATTTGTACCCTCATTGCAGTATCCAACAAAGGATGTTAAGTTTCTATGATGAACCCGCATCAAGAGCTGAGCCTGCAATTCAAAATGACACTCATAGATACATAAATACTTTAATTGAACATATTTTGGTAACAATTAAAGTTCTTGGGTGTAGAATAGCATACCTCTGTGAGAAATTGGTTTGAGCCATCAGTTGATGATGGAGAGAGCATTTTGACTGCAACTTGCATGCCATCACTTAGGCATCCAAGGTATACCGTTCCAAATCCCCCTTTCCCAACAATTTTCTGAAAGTTGTTGGTTATACTTACAACCTCAGAGTATGTGAATTGTCGATTGTCAGACTTCAGTGGCCTGCCTCCTTGGTGAGTTCTTGGAAGTTGCTTTACAGCTAATAAGATCATCATAATCTCCAATTATTGTATGCTCAAGTAATTCAAGGGATTTTTAAGAAAATTTCATTTTTATTATTCTAAATGTGATAGTATCTCAAAAATAATAATGAAATGATTTCTATATTGATAGTGTTTATTATTGAGTGGTTTAGATCACAATAAAGAAACTTTGTACCGCGTATACCTTGTTTTCTTTTGCAGCGCCAACAAACAACTAGCATAGTTAAGACAACTAGAGCTGAGACACTGGCTGCAATTAATGGGACAACAAAATTCTTTTTCTCCTTTTTGCATGGAGCCATCACACAAAGGTCTGGATTTCCATCCACACTATGAAATTATAAAAGATGGAAGTTAAATCTTTAACAAAATTAAATAAACAAAAGGGGTAATGAAAAGCATTGAATATTATACACATTACCAAATCACCAATCATCTAAATTCATGATTTTTGGGTAAAAACAAACCTCAATGACAGAAAACCATTATTTGATCTTTCTAGGAGAGCAGAAGGAACTGGACCAGAGAGTTTGTTTCCTGACAAATTCCTGCAAAAAATTGTTTGAGTTAGATAGTTTATTTCAAATTTTAAGTATGGGACATTAACATCAAGGGCAAAACCACTTACAGGGTTGTTAATTTTGGCATTTGTGACAAAAATTCTGGTAGTGGTCCTGTTAAGCTATTGTTTGATAAGTCCCTGAGAAATGATGCATTGGATTTGTTTGATTAGATATTTTGAACATTAAGTTAAGAAATGCTTTATAAAACTTTATATCTATGAATGATTGAGAAGTATTGATTCTCATGGAGTGGCATTGAGTTGAAAAAATAGTTTGCTAATTGTGTCAAAAATGCTCAAATGGCAAATGCCATCATTTGTGTAAAGATTGAAAGTTGCTATTGAATAATACTCACAGGTACTCTAATGATTTAAACCTAGCCATTGAAGGAGATATCTTTCCTGTCAATCCACTTGAGCCTAGATTCCTGCAATTAAATTTAAAAGGCTCAATTAGGCTAGTAATGTATATCATTAGATATCTAGATGACATATTAATTGGGTTTAACAGACACTCACAAGGAGATGATTATAGGGGGCTCGTAACCATTGTCTTTGCAATTCAGGCCATCCCATGCAGGTCGTGGCAGACATGGATCTCCTTGCCAGATTTTAGTTACCCCATTGCTCACTTTGATGTCCATGATGGCGTTAACTGATATACACCAACATTATTCACAAACAGAATCGAATTTGTATCTCAACCCAATAAAAATATGAGAGCAACAAAAAGAGGAGACACAGTAAAGCTGCATCTCAGTGGATCGACAACAAATATTGTGTAAGAACAGCATACCATCTTCTTGGTCTGTTGGTGCTTGAAAGAAATCTTTCACTATGTAAACTTCCATTGCATTGAGAATAGGAGGAAGGGTGGAATTTTCAGTCTTGTTAATAGAAAATTTGAGCTTAGGTCCCCTCACTGGCACGGTGCTAGATATAGTAGTTGAAAACAGGTAATCAGGAACAACACTGGCTTTCAGCCAGGGGTTACCATTTAGACTAATGTTGAATTCTCTGTATTCATTCTCTTGGAGTTTATCAAGTTCGGCAAAATGCAGGTATATGTAACACTGTAAAGCGGGATCAACAATGTCCACTTCAAAATCAAGGGAAACATTATTCATGGGTTTAACTGCCGTGGCCATGACAATTGATGGCAGTTTATATTGAAATTGAGTCGCGCTATCAATAGCAAAGGAGGTGTCGAACGGTATCGACTGAGGAGTGTTATAAGGAAACCACGTTCGATCATAAACATCATCTTTGTACCTGAGGCATTTACAAAAATATCATGCACTAGTAAAGGATGTTAATGCAAAAGAACATATTATCCATAGATCCTTGCAAACAGAAACTTAGAATTCGCCCCAAATTGGATGGACAGAACATAATGTGAATAAGATTCTTAATTAATCAAAACTACCAATTTCTAGTAATGGTACCAAATTAACTCATATTTTAAGCATTTATCCTGGCTTTATCACTATGATACTCCTATTATATCCCACCTATCCACCTCTCTTGCCTTGGTATATTTCTTACGTAACACTGTTCTATGAAAAATAGTACTTTTATTTAGAAAATTAGACTGGACTCGAATATTCTTATCAATGTCTGAACTATTGATAGCGGTAGCTTGAGACTAAGACAAAAGAAAACTAATCTGAATCACCATAAGAAATAACTCACCGGATTATTCGACCAGCTGTTGAACCAACATCGAAACGACTGTACAGAGCCAAGGATTTGTTAGATGAGATTTCATAAGTTGAATTATGGAAGTGCCTCAGCTCTAGTGCTGATATGAAAGGAGTTCCTGAGCCAGTATTTAAGAAGCAAACATTTATGTCATCCACCAAAGAAAAATGTATAATCTCCTTGATGACAATATGAGATTCATTCTCAAACTTTACTTTGTCCCAAAGATTAACTCCAATATATAGATCAAATTCTGGCAACTTGTCCTGCTCATCATAATTCCCATACATGAAGGTGGCTCTGATGAAGTACTTGGCATCTTTGCCTTCGTGAGGTCTAATGGTGTAGCAATTCCTGTTTCCCTGAGGAAAACTTCTAACATTCCATAGATATTTTTGAAGGGTTTCAAGATTGAATTTGGAAGATATGTTCTTATTCTCTCCAGAGTCAATATATTTGTCTGAAATGTATTCTATCTCAGTTTTGTCATCAGTGTATCCAAAATCATCCGGAATGCCACAATCAATGCTTATGTCACCTAAAGCCAGCAAAATGTTTAGAATAACTTTCTCTGTGTGCGCGCATGCGTGTGCATGTATATTAAGCAGATCAAATATATCAACTATGGCAAAGTTTGGAACTCAAAGTAGGTACAAGTATATAATCTGCTAGCTATAAAATTTTAAGTGCTATGATCAATGCTTTTTTGGTTTCAACAGAAATGCAAGCTGTGCTATTCAGTTAGAAGAAAGACACTAACATAGGCAGACCCCATGTCTCAAAATCAAATATATGGCTACTTCAATCAGTGGAAGAAGTGACTTACCTCCTATGTCGTCTAGTTTCCTTCTACCATGTTTGTAATTACCAAACTCCCTCTCTGAAACCAAATTAGCTGAACTTGCAGTAAATGCCCACAAGGCAAACACCGATGCAAAAGTTAACCACATCATTGAATCCAGAGACCATTTGTTTCCATATACCCCACCCATCTACCGTGGAGAAATAGAATGAGATATTGTGTTAGTGAAGATATATGGAAAAGATGTATCCAGTAAATCAATGAGTCTTTTGCACTGGTTGTTTGAGCAGCTAAAGAAGAACTTGGGAGAGGCTATAAATCAATTGCTCCTGCTTCAAGCTTTGACATTTACACTTAATCCATCGTACCAGCCGTACGTTGCTTTGCGTTGAATCTTCCAAATTTATTACATCTGTATTATGGAAAAGTAGTTGAACCCATTCAAGCCAATATTGTCGTTCAATGAAATTTGCCATTCACACGTGAAAATGAAAATGAAAATGGTCATCTTAAAACAGCGTGATATCATGGTTTTACAAGAATTCAGAGCTGACTCCTTATAATTGTCTTTGTTTTGTTTTTTTGAAATGGGATCACTTACTTTTCTTAATGTTTACTTTGACGATTGTCTTATGTTTGATTTAAAACGTTTGTCTTTGTACATATGTGTTGTAAGGTGGATCACTCGTTCATGATTTATTTGCCGGTCAAGTTAATTTGGACGTTTGTCAAATGGAGTGACGGACCCGGTACCCCACCCTAGTCCCTAAATATCTTTTTTTTTTTTTTTTCTTTTTCTTTTTTGTGCAATGTTTTTAATGGGAGGGGAAGATTTCATATGTAAACATTCCCTCTAGAAACATAAAATATGTCGGTTGACATACAAAACTCTTTAACTTTTGCTTAAATGGTATTTTTTTTTTTTTTGGGGTAGTTTTCTGTTTTTTCTTGGTTCACTAATATGTGAAACATTTTTTCTAGTTACTTTATGCCCTTAAATTAAGCTCTCCTTTATTCACTTATCTCTTTGTTTAATATATTTTAATCATAAATGAAAGAGATATTGGATTAATCATATTTTTACATGGAAAAAGAAATATTTGCCGAATTTGAATAAAAATAATAATCAACAACTTTATATCACAAAATACAAAAGGAATAGATTAAAAATATATATAAGAAATCGATTAAGTGAGTATTATATAAGCGATATTTAAATATAAGAAAAATGCTCCAACAAATTTATGTTAATTTGTATATTTATGTTATACAATTAACATAAATACATTTTATATTTATTTTAAATTTGTATCACAATTAAAATTTTATTTAATCTTTTAATTAATTTCTTTTTTTACTTGTATTAACTAACATTTTGAGGAACAATTTTTTTTATAACTTTGTCTTTTAATTTTACTCCTTACCTCAAACTAAATTCTTGGCTAGTATTCACATGTATACATCCAATAATTTACGAGTAATACTCCTTCCACTCACATCATTCTCATAATCAGTCTCATTAATGAAATTTATGGAAAAAATATAAATTCTAATGTGATATGTTTAAAAAAAAAAGTATTGTTGTTATGACATTAAATTGTAAATCACTACAAAAAACATGACTTGTTTCAACCCACTTTTTTCAAAGGTTCACTAAAAATGACTGAAACAAACACTAAAAACTGGCACGCTAATTAAAATCTGAATAATCTTGTTACAATAGTTATTAAAACCCTTGAAATAAACTAAAAAACTAAAATCCCGTTAATTGCTGCCTCCAAATTTTTACACTCTTCAACGAAATTTTAACACAACCCTTGATAAAAGATATCCAAATGTTTCAACCCTCAAAATAAAAGTCTCGCTCTCACAAACTCAGAATTTAGAAAACCAATTTTCGAATAAAGTCTTTGCTCACTCTCTTAGAGAACCCATTTTCATTTTATTCACTATTTGAGAACTCCTAGAAAATTCTCTCTCTCTCTCTCTCTCTCTCTCTCTCTCTCTCTCGGAGCTCATCCCATCTCCGACGATAGGTTGAGGCGCGGTGGTTGGCAATCCTATTTCCGACGACGACTTGCCGTTGATAGTCAGAGCTTTCTCCTCCGCCCTTTTGTCCAATTACAGGTCTCTCTCTCTCTGTTTGTTTCCCGAGAAAAAAAATTGAATTTGGAAATTACCTAGTAGAACTTTGCAAAGAATTTTTTGGTATTCTCTCTTTGCTCGTCGGTGTCGCCGTCGCTGGCCTCGTCGGGATCTTACGCCAGCTCGGCGATCTTGCTGAGTATGATTTTTCAATTAATTTCACTCTCTTTATTTGTGTTTTATACTTCACTAATCTCTATTAGCTTGCTTGATTACTTGCTTTAAGCAATGTAAAAAACCGTGATTTGAGAGCAAGTTTTTCAAATTTACATGTATTTGCTTCTCTCTAATTAGTTACGCTCTGTGCTTTTCTACGCTTGGAAGTTTCTGGATTGTTCAAAATCAAAGGACAATTGACTTGGAAGCTTTAGTAGTTAGAGAAATGTTTTTGATTTATGGCTTTTGGATCCTCCAACAAACTAGACATTACTGCACGGACTGTAATTAAAGAAACATTTTAGTGTGATTCTGAAAATTTTTCACTTTCTTAATTGGCTGCTATGTCAATGCCCTAAATCAAAAGTTCAAAAAAAAAAAAAAAAAAAAAAAATTTCATGTTTTTGTAGTGGTTGTTTGTGTTTTAATACTTCATTAATTTCTATTTGCTTGCTTGCTTTAATAATGTAAACTGTAATTTTGAGAGCAATTTTTCAAATTTATATATATATATATATATATATATTTTTTTTTTTTTTTCTTTTCTCTCTAATTGGTTGCAGTCTAGAAGCTTCTGGATTTTTCTTGGAAGGAATGAGGGAAAACACTAGATAATGGATGATAAAGCATTTTCCATTTAGGTTTTTTCATTAACTTTCAAAAACTTAGTGTTATTGAGTTACAATTAATCTAAAGCTAATCTTCTTGTAATCTTTATATATATATGGAGAAGTATAAGTAGTTAGGGATTTCTTTTTTAAATAAATTTTTTTATCTTTAGATCCTCCAATAAACTAGAGCATTGACTGTGATTGACAAAAAAAATTTAGGTTAATTCTGAAAATTTTGAATGATTGGTGGATTCTGTGTTGCTGCTTACATGCAGTGAATCTAGATTACCAGTGCATGAAATGCGTAAGTGTTTGTTGTAAGAGCTGAATGAGGAAACTTTGGGAGTACCCTTTTAGTGAAAGGCAATCTAAGTTCATTGAATTTGCGATTTGGCTTTGGATACCTTGGAAATGGAATTACATACCAGTCCTTTGGAATCTGAAGTATGGGTTGGATGTATGAGGTTTGAACAAATTATATTGAATAAATGCTTAAAAAGGAGTTGGTAAGTGTTAATGGTGTAGTATTTCAATAATATCAATTTAAGTATGGGTTGGATCTATGAGGTTTTTTTGTGTTGTTGTGTTTGTTAATTTTAGGTTTCCTGTGGAAACGAGCATTGGTTTTTCAATAGTATCAATTTAATTTTTACTTGGTTTGGGTCATTGCAATTCAATGCTCTGTTCAGCTTCTTTACATTGCAGAGATTTTTTACACTCATTTTGTCTATAAAACTTACTAGAGCTTATGAAGTTTATAAATTCATTTTCAAGTTATGTAGCTTGGAATTGGCAATCTATTTTTCCCTTATGTAGCTTCATTTTCAAGTACATTGTGGCCCTCGACTGTCGGAGGTATATCTCTGTCTTGGGTTAACATAAATTAATTAAGACTCTTATTATTAGAAACCAGCTTTCCTTTTAGCCTTTTGGGTAAATTTTAGAGTACGTTCAGGCTAAGCTACTCATGTTAACTGCCATATTTCTTTCTTCCAAATGTTTTACTAAGTAGCCTAAATTGTTAGCCATTCTGCAGACTCATTTCAGCTCTCAAATGTTTTTGCTTGGCACCCAAAAACAAAAAATCCTAAATGTTTTGAAACTAAGATCTCATTTTGCCAATTCCATTTGGTAACAATTCTAAAAGGATTCTCTTCACCCTCAAGGAAGGAAGTCAGTACCGCCTCAAATTTAGCTTCACTGTCTCCAACAATATTGTCTTGGGCCTCAAATACACTAATGTTGCGTGGAAGACCAGTATGAAAGGTATAGAAGCAAAGTTTTTCATTAATTACCATTCATATCATTTAACACTAAAACTTTTGCATCCATTCTCTTACATATGTTAGTCATGAAATTCATTTACAGTGGACAGTTCAAAGAGAATGTTGGGAACTTTTATTCCTCAGCAGGAGCCTTATACGAGTGAAATGGAAGAAGAAACCACCCCTTCTGGCATGTTTGCAAGAGGCACTTATTCTGCAAGAACCAAGGTAATTAAAGTAAACGAACTAATTTCAGAATTAAAAATTAAGAACAAATAAAAAAAATACTCTGCATTAATTTAGCTCTGTTGATTTTGTCTCAGTTTGTTGATGATGATGGAAAATGCTATTTGGACATGTGTTACTACTTCGAAATTCAAAAGAATTGGCCAAAACCCTCTTAAGGTCTTATCTGATATTTTAATGTTGCATTATATCGGGCATATGAGATGGAGTATGTTCTTGTGATTTGAAAATAAATCTTGTTGACCAAGTTTTTTTTTTTTTTTTTTTCCTTTCTTCCTCTTAACATGGCATTGTTTCTTTTCCTCTTAGTATTTGGATGATGTGTTGTATGACTAGGTACTCACTTGACACTTAACAGAGATGATCAAGAAAATCAATTTGAAAATGTACTTAAATATCAAGGATCAAAATGAAACTTTTTAAATATACTTTATAGTCTGTTTGGACTGAGAATGAAGGAGGAATGGTAAACTATAATAGTGTATAATTGGCCTAAAATTAACTTATTTTCAGCCAACTCTACTCTACTCCCCTCTACTTTTCCTTCCTCCTTCCTCAATCCAAATGGGCCCTTAGTTTGGTAAGAAAGAAATGTTAGTGTGCATTTGTTGACAATTTTTTTTTCTTTTAATTTTTTAATTTAGTTATTTATGTATGACTTTTAAAAAAGGACTATAAAAACTACTCTCATTGCGTCCACCTAGAGTACAGCTTATTGACAGTTACGGGCTTATTAGTTATTATGGCCTTATCTCTGTACTGACCTGGATCAGCGAGTAATGGTGAAATAGACCCACAACCACCTAGCTTCCAAGTAGGCCCAATTGACGTGCAATAATGAGCCTATGCAATTTAATTTGGCCCACTGATGGTGAAAGTGTAGGTGGCAGTCTGCCAGTGGCCAATGCTATAAAATCCAAATATGGGGTTCATACGACCAATTTGCAAGTTGCAACAATGAGACTAAACTAAAAATAATTAAAAAGTTGCAACTATGAGATTGAGGAGACTGGTATCTTATGCTTCCCGCCCTATAAAGTGTGCCGCTCTTTAAGACAAATGCATAAGATAATTTTTGGAGATGGAGACCTAGACAGTAGCATGCAAATCAAGTCTACATGCATCAACCAACAAAGCTAGCAACAGCCAACATGTAAAATTTTCATGTTCAATGTAAAAATATTTTTTTGGTTCAACATGTAAAGCTTTCCAACCTTTTTAAATTTTTTCGATTTAATTGAAATTTATGAAACTTTAAGGAACAAAATAGAAATTTTCCAAAACAAAAAGTTTTGGACACTATTGACTAGGTCAAACCATATTTCCAATAAATTTGAAGAACATGAGCCAAGAAATGCACTGCATGATCCAAATCATTACTGTATGTAAGCTAGTTTTTGTTCCCATTGCTGGGTAGTTATCAAATAAGTTGTGGCCTGGAGTTCCATTTTTGGTCTTAAGTGTAGGTTTTTAGAACAAGTGATTGCCCTTCTTTGACCCTTACTGCCTAACCTTCGATTTGGTCAAATTCATGTATAGCATTACAATTGTATTTCAAAAAGTTAAGCGTGAGTGGTGTTATAATGTACAACTTCTATAGTTTTCGAAGGACAATGCATATATTTGTATTGGGAATGAGTTTGACTCTCATTATTATCATTATCATTATTTATGTGGAAACATAAGCATTTGCTGAGAAGTCAGGAGTACAATCAACTATGCAATGTGCATGGAAAATATGCTAGAATTACAAGTGTGGTGTTAGAATTATGGTTAAATAAATAAATTTTTATCATTTCTTAATAGTTTAAGTTTTAGGGACATTTAGTAATTTAACATGATATCATTTAATCATAATTTTTATAGTTTATATTTTTAGATTGGCAAAAACAAATGTAAGTGTGTAACATTTTATAACTTGGTTTGTCTAGTTGATTAGTGTTGGATTAATCCTTGGAATAAGACAAATCAAGTTCAGACTAGATGAAGACTTAAGATTGCAAAAATGAGAGAACTGGAATATTGCAATTCAATTGCAGCTCAACAAGTTGAAATCCACTTACTTCGACCAGTCAAACTGCATGTCTCGACCGATCGAGACTCGGGCAAAATTGATTCTCAACTTCTTTTATCAGCCGTTTGATTTAGGGTTTTAATGGATCTTAAGTACATATAAATACAAACCCTAGAGCATGTTTTTGAAGATACAATAGGTTAATGTTTAGTACACTGTAAACAAATCTAGAGTTTTTCCAAACCATTTTGAAGCTATAACTAGATCACTACATGCAAACATTAGATCTAGTTATAAAGCAAAGTTGTTGTAGTCAGTTAACTACAGTTGTTAATCAAATCTTTGAGCGGAGATCTTAGAGTCACGAATAGGAGAGATCATGTGCAACAGTCATAAATAGAAGGGCCTGTGGATTCAGAGCCCATTGTACAAACTTCAATCATATTAATGGATATATTGCATTAAGGATTGTTTAAGTTAAATTGTCCCTAGTTTTTTTTACTACAAAACGAATTTAGTGATTTTCCAGCTAGGTCATTATTTTTGTTAAAAAGAAATAGGAACAAATTTTTTTTCCTTTTTTTGTTGTTGTTGTTGTTGTTGTTGTTTTCAAAAGAGAACAATGAAAAGCAAAACAAGGATAAAAGCAATTTGACACAAGCTGACTTTAAAACTATTAACATCAACCAGAGTCTTTCTAGCTCCAGAGGAGGGATGAAATCCAATTAGGCGGGAGTAAACTTTGTCCAAACTTTGCAACAACGCAGTGAGCAATTCTGACAACATGTTTAGGGCTATCCACACCCACCCGTGACCAGCAAAACCAGTCTGATCTAAGGCTATCCGAACCGAACCGTCCAACCCGAAGAGAGAGGTGGTCGACAGCGGGCTCAGAGGTTCAAAACTGATGCCGATGGGTCTGATGGCAAATCTCCTTCCCCAAAAATCGAGCCACTCGATCTGACCGGCTAAAGGCCAGATCTACCTCTAATCCGGTGAAAACATACTGATTTTCGCTCAGATCTCCTTATTTCTGCACATATCTAGCTACGATTTATTGAGTTTCGCTCAAATACGGCATAGATCTGATGAGTTTTTCTTAAATCCAACGAAAATCTGGTAATTTTTTGCTAAGATCTAGTGGGTTTTCCTCAAATCCGGCAAAAATATGGTGTTATTTTGCTCAGATCGAGTGGTTTTGCTCAAATCCGGCGAAGATCCAACTAAAAAAACATGTAGTTGCCGTCGATTTGAACCTCTGGCAGCATATTTTCAGCTTCGACCGACCTGACCACCAACCAGTCGGGTCTGATCCAATTTGACCCATAGGTTTTTGCGGTTGGTGGCAGGTCTTCTCATCGAAAACCCGATGTCATCGGGTCGGTCGCGGGTTGGGCACAAACCCGACCCGGACCGACCCATGGACACCCTTAAACATGTCGATCAATGTGCAAGCAAGTTAGCATCAAGTTGTTGATACCTCATTTTACAACTCACATTTAACCTCACATGAAGGGTAAAAGAGTAATTTCACCTCGAAAATAGGTATCTTAATTATTACCATTAGATCCTTAATTTTGTTTATCGAAATAATCTTGACATTGTAACAATCAAATTGAATGGTTATAAGCCTTAAACGGACCATCAGATTGAAAGTTATCACCAAATCAAGTTTTAACGGCCGAGATGTACTATCATAAATTGAGTTCAACTATATGTGATTATGAATAATTGATTCTAATTAGTTATAATTATAACTAATTTGAAATTAATTGCATATCATAATTTGATTGGCTAGGACTACAGCTTATGGTAAGGTCACACACACTTGATTAATTAGATTAAACATTAATTATTCAATGGATAATTTGTATAATTATCCTTTTTAATTGGGATAAATTTGGAACTGATTGATTCTAAAATGGAAATAATTGGAGCCTATTAATGTTAATTGGAAACTAATTTGAGGCCTATTAATGTTAATTATGCTAAAACTATTTTCCAACAAATGACCTTTGCTCACTATTTCATTTATATCTCTCAAAATATTTTGAATTTGTGAGTGAGGTTAATATTTCCAAAAACTAGACATCAGGGGCTTCAATTTGAGTAGAAGAATGAGCAATTCCGATTAGCATTGAGAAAGATATAATTTTTCGAATTTAGCTTTAAAAACTATTACAGGAGCTACAGGAAAAACCGAGGTATTAGACATTTGGCTTGTTTATCACTCCCACCAACCTCCAAATTTAATGCACAAATTTTCTCTAAATACTAAAGTATGGTCTAGGTTCATAATTCTCTTTGATCATTTGTCAACCCTCATTAAATGCCCTTATATTCATATTTTCTCCACTACTACTATATAAACTCCCCCTCTCCTCCATTCTAAAGCACACAAAAATACCATCTCTTCTCCCCTCTTGAGTTCTAGTGAAGTAGAATTAGTCTTGTCATATCTTGGTCTTCCTGAGACTCAAGATATTAAGTGAGACTCACTCTCCCTCTCCTAATTCTTCTTCTCCACTTCACCTATAGGACTTCCACCAAGGTAGAGTTAGTTTTCTCGACTCCACCGTTTGGATCTTGCATGCAGGTATAATCTATTTCTCTAACTTGTTTTTTTATATTGCTATGATGAGAATTTATGATTAAAGCATGCTAGTGATTATTTAAATTCTTTGAATATTTTCTTGATATTCTTAAATGTTTATATGCGATCTTTACATGTTCTTCGTTATTCATGACATATTCATGAATGACATTAGCTTTAATCTTAAATCCACATCCAAAATATGAAAAACATGTTAGTTTCATAATTCTCTCAAATCCTTGAATCTAGGATATCACCATTCACACACACTCACTAAAATTTATTTTTCAATCGAAATGCAATGATTAATAAATGAAATTAAGGTTTATCACATGCGCACACATTAAATTCAACATGCAAATTGATTGATAACATATTGGATGATATTATATGAATGTTGGCCTAACATCTTTCCATCTTATAACATAGCCTCTAAGCTTAGATTAAGGGTTAGTAAATCAAATACTTATCCATGTAATTTTTAATCTTTAGATTGTAGTTAGGCATTCCTCAACACCAGCTTGCCCATATGATCCCTGCTAAGACTCTAGCTTTGCATTTCGAACCAAAAGCTGCATCGGATCAACCTTTGGTCAGTTGGGTGAAGGAGGCAGCCAATTTATGAAGGGGAGAGGTTGACAAGTTTCTATGCGAACAATTTATGGCATCTACACGGACTCACAGAGTTGTCCAGGGATTTGGATCATCATTATTTCTATTTTGATGTAGGACCAACTATAGGGTAGATTTTCATTGGTTGTTAATGTTTGAATTTTTAAGTATTTTCTATTTTAGGTGATAGGGTTATTTCCTTGATTATAGATGTTTTTAGGAAAATTAATAAGTACTTCCAAAATACGGTGATGTGGTACTCTCTCTTTCGAAGTATGTTTTAAATATAATTTTCATAAAAAAATTTTAGCTATTATTCTTTTTTGAGATAAGGCATAATCTTAATCATTTATCTAAAGATAAATATTAGGATTTAAAGAACTTATAATATAGTAGAGTTCTATAGGAACTCTAAGGGAATTTTTTTTTCATCTTTTTTTATGAGAAGACTAAAGGATCTTAAAACATATCTTTTCCCTTTTCATTACTTAATTATTAGAAATTTTAAATTAAAAAAAAATATGCTTGTCTACTATGTCCTCATTAATATTCTTCTTTAACTTAAAACTTCTAACACTTTTAAAAATTAAAAGTCTTGTAACTTAATTAGTTGATATATTTTAATATTTCTAAATAAAATATCAGAGTTCAAATATCTCCTCTATTTATCCTATTACCAAAAAATGAAAAAAAAAAATACCTAGAAAAAAATTAATAACCACTAATGGCCACTGGTCGGTAGCACAGGTTCTAAATGTCTAAATGAGAAGAGTCATATAAGGGCCCCGCAACAATTGCAAATTCAATTCGTAAATGTCGGGCAGAGCCCCAGTCTGGGTCTGGGGCCTAAATTCAAGAATTGATAACTGCTTCATATGACTTGAGTCACTTGACTTCTCCTACTCTTGGATTTGACAACTAAAAACAAAAACAAAATCAAGAAAAAATTAGTTTCAGAGAGTAACATAACTGTCTTGTTGGAAAAATCAAGTACAGTATTAGCTAAAGAGCACTTCTCTGCATCAACCATTGTGGCTTGTCCCCATTCGACTAACTTCAAATACAGTTCAAGTTAAATTGCATTAAAAAAAAAAAACCCCATCCAAGGTCAAGTCTTGGTAGGTTTCTAACTTCAAAATACAGTTCAAGTTAAATTGCATAAAGAAAAAACCCAACCAAGGTCATGTCTTAGAAGGTTTCTAACTTTGCACAGCGAAGTAAATTTTAGAATGAGATTAAGGCATTTATAAATCTCTAACTTGCTTGGTCTCCTGCGCTTATAGAACACATAATGACATAAGGACTCTGGTGGTTCATTAGTGAACTCTGAGAAACTATGGAGGTAAATCGTGGTGCAACACTTAAACATGAATATTTTCAGTTTTGGATCTTTTACTGTGGTTGAGTATATTGAGATGCAATTCATATAAAATATATTCTTTATATTTCTTTATCTAATATTTATGTTTTATTCTTAATTTTTAAAATTTAATTTTCCTTTTAGGTAATTAAACTTTATAATTATATTACATTGATAATTATTTTCAAATTATAATGGATTCACCCATGATCATACTACTATAATTATATTACATTGATAATTAAACTTTATAATTATTTTCAAAAACGGTATTCATAGATGAAAGGAAGGTAAAAATAATATGTTCATGGGTGCATTTGGCCCCATGATCGTGTGGACTAAATGCCTGTTTTTAAAGAAAAACACAAAGTGACCTGTATTTGGCCCCATGACTTCTAATAATTAGTGTTTTTGAAAATGCCAAAATTAAAATTGCATTTTCAAATAGAAGCTACTACCGGTTTTTTTTTTTTTTTGGTAAACCCCGTATTTTAAACAATGATCACATCTTTGCAGCACTTTATTTTAGCATGTAAATTCCTAAAATATCCTCATTGACAATATCATCAAATCTCTTATTAAACCTCAAATCTCTTATTTAATTATCAAAAAATTTACTAGTTAAATTAATTGAAACCCACTAATCAACCAAACCTACTCACAATATGTTTAGGGACAACCCATTTCTAATGCTAATTTAAATATAACCCGACCTAATCCATCCCGTTCACCAAGTCTAACTATTACACCATGATCTCCCTCTCACACGTCATGCTTCAAGATAAATGTCTTCAAGAAAGAAAATTGTTAGATCACCAAAGGAATAGGCCTACTTGTGTGAGTTAGGGCCCACATGTCGGGGTATGTCTTATTGGCCCGACGTGTACGATACTTTCTCCCAAAATTCACCATACACAAATCAATAGGACTATCTGGCCTTTTGCCCCTTTGGGCAAAAATATTTGGTGTTATACCCCTGTTTTGAAACTATATAGGGGCGTGTCCCTGTTTCAATACTCGATAATTGTAAAGCCGAGTTACTTAATTACTCGCATATCCAAAAACCGAGTTTTATGTTGGTTCTTGCCCCACTGGCAATCCAGCGTGGCTTTTGGGAAATAAAATATTCCCGCGTAACTGTTTATAACTCGGCAATGGAGAATCCAAGTTACTGACGGGATTTCAAATCAGTTACTCGTATTACTCGGCTTCTATATAATCGAGTTATTCTGCTATACTCTGACACCATGTCAACTCACGTATTTGCATGTGAAGCATAACTCGATGATTGGGAAATCGAGTTATTAGTTTTACTCGGTTCTAGTAAAATCGAGTTATTCTGCTATTTACACCATGCAATTCTGCTCATCATTTTCAGATCAGCTTCTCCTCATTTTCAGAATTTTCTGTCAAAAATTGGTGTTATCTCTCTATCATCTCAGGTGAGAAACTCATTTTCTTCTTTAAAATACATAGAGAGTTTTATTGTGTAGGTAAAAGTAGTTGTAGATATTATAAAAATTTATCAACCATAATGTATGTTTTTGTTAGGAAAGAATTTTCATTTAATAGGTTGTATTACTTGTGCTTTGGTATTTTCTTGAATGAGTGTTATATGAGTAGCTTAGGGTT
Organism: Quercus cerris; assembly: GCA_963669245.1. Lineage (NCBI taxonomy): Eukaryota > Viridiplantae > Streptophyta > Magnoliopsida > Fagales > Fagaceae > Quercus > Quercus cerris. Next base: position 16,947,491 of record OY770008.1, read on the forward strand.
ATATTAGTTGTATGGTGTTGTTTGGTGTTGTTTGGTGCTACAAGAAATGTACAATAATTTATAGAAATGGTGATAAGTGTTATGTGTGTACATTGGATTATATTGGGTATTTGCTGGTGTAAATTTCATTGACAAAAAAATAAAATTTGTTAGATTTGCTAAAACTAATGAACAATTAATATTTAGATTTGCAAAAGTTGAATGTACATACTCATCATTGGTTGAGACATTAACAACAACATCTTCTATTGCACACAACGTGTAGACATTAACAACAACGTCTAATGTTTATGGTCAAATTTGAGTGTTAGTATTTCATTTTTAGCATGTAATAGTACACAAATTTATGAATGTCTTTGTCGTGTACCATCTTATGCAGCATTACATTATTTATCAACAGTTGATGCACACTATTAATTTGATCATTTGATGTTATTGCATTTAGCGTCAATGTCTGGTTCTGGCAACCCACAACTCTATAGGCCTCACGATGTGTTCACTGCTATGAGTCGCTGCTGGGTATTGGAAGATGAGTTCAGCTATCCAATCAATCCGAATCTGCGAAATAGTGCTTACGTTCACAATACCATGAGACAAGAGTGGGATTGGTTATTTCGTGAATAACAAATGTTTTATGATGAGTTGGTTGCTTTTAAGTTGCCAGTGCCTCGGCGACTCGCATCGCAGATGCCTAGAGACACGATCGACGAACTTCGTAAAGCATTGAACCGCATAAGAGAAGAAAATAATCGAATGAAGATACGGCTTAATCGATATCGGACCCAAGTTGAGATTCGAGAGTCAATGGAGGGAGGGTGGTACGAGCACGCACAATTCATGCAATCACTTCTTGCTGATCCCATTTATTAGTCAGATGTGGAAATGTCAGATGAAGAGTAATCGTTTCGTGGTGTAATTAGACTTCGTTGGAGAACTATTTTGCTTAAGTATGTTTCAAATGTATGCATGTCACTGTTATTGCATTTGTACTATGTAAACCTTGTTATTGATTGTAAGGAGCACGCACGCACGCACGTTATTCGTAATATAGATTATTCCCACATAACGCATAAAAGTTAAATATTTCCACATATAATATTTTGCAATAAGCACCTAGAACATAACACATAAAACTTAAAATAACTTACACGAGGTCACCAATATGCATGCATTGCATATTGAACACTAACGCTACTAACATTATTAACTTAACCCTAGACATAACACACATACCATATAGGCATTCACTCTGACAGGTAGTCTTCATAGTTGAGGACACTGTTGCGTTCCGCCGGAGTGAGTTGCCTATTCGTTGCGGCGGCCTGCTCTTCTACCAGTTGTAGCATGTGATACCTAGACCTACGCAGTATCATCAGATTGTTCTCTTTTTTAATTTGTGTCACTGCACGCTCATATTGGTGCATGTTTTGCCTTGGCAGTGTGACCGAGATACAGTCGACAAGAGGTGCTTCAAGTCGCACGAGATCATCGTGCAGAGCGTTGGACTCGTTCACGCGAAAGTCCCACTCCCGCCGCAATCCGGCATAGTATTCCCTCTCATCGGAGTCTCTCTCCCTCCTATAGTTATCTGGAAAACGAGGTAGCATCCAATTGCGCATTGACATTGGAAAATGTGACTTTTGATCGATATGTGTAGATGTTTTGCAAGGGTAGATGTAAATGAGACTTTGGTATGCGTAGGTGTTTTGCAAGGGTAGATGCAAATGGGACTTTATATAGGAGTTTTGCAAGGGCAAGTATTGATGTGGACGTGACTGTATGTAAGGGTAAGTATTCACGTGAATATAGATGATATGACTTGATAGTGTATTATTCAGTGAGGTGTTGAGGAGTACATGGAAAACTGCGGACATGACTTGGCTATATAGTGGCACCTGTTAGTGCATGTGGTTTGCTAACGCAGCTAATTGATATGTCATAGCTTGTGCTACAGCAGCGTGCTGGTGATGTGTACTGCGAAGGAGGTTGTGTATTTATTCACGTGATGACTATTCAGCATTCCTGTACTTCATCTGACCTAACTTGACGAGACAATGCTGAGCTGTGTTAAATGTATCATAAACTTTTTCAGGGATGCTCTGCATCCTTGAAAACGGTGCATTGCAAAAGAATGCATATCTATGTATTGACGTGCATGTAGATGATATGACTTGACTCTGTATCTACATTGCGAAGCTGTTGAGTAGCACATGCAACATTGCAAATATCAGTGTAGCAATGGGGGACAGCTCACCCCCAAATTCGATGCATAAACTTTTCAAAGATGCCTCAGCGTTTTCACGTCAGTGTGGATGGGTACTTGTGGTCAAGGTTCAATAGTGGACCTATCCACCGTAGCTACACTCACTACTCCCTATGGTGGTATTTGGCAAGTGGGATTGAAGAAAGCTGATAACAATATTTGGTTTGAAATGGTTGGCAGGATTTCGTTGAATACCATCCTATCTGTTATGGTTCTTTTTTAGTCTTCAGATATCCACTGAGATTCAATATCCACCCACCAAGAACTGTAAATTGGAAGATCATTAGGTAGAAATAATAGACTTAGACATTAATGAAACAAACATATCCCTCAGATTATTTGGCCACAAAACATGAAGTCGGAGAAAAGTTTGTTACGGAAAAATTTTATTGTACATAAAGACGAAGAGAGAATGAGTGGTTAGTCTGGTTCGGATGAGTCTGTATGTAATGCATTTGTATAAAGTAGTACAGTAGCATAACTAAGATACACGGAAATGGGTATATGATACAGTGACTCACGTTGTCATATATATGAATTATTCGTATTATTGAATCATACATGTGGGGGGTCTATGTGGTTTGGATGAGTCTGTATGTATTGAATCTATTAAATTTTCCTACAAGTAATGTGCACTAAATCTAAGTTGGGTGATGAGTGTTATGTGGGTAACATTTCAAATTACACAGACAGAATATTGGAAACATCAATATATCTAAGGTTTTTCCTACACTACAAAGCAGTGGACATTGTCCAACGAAAGCACAATAATCATATGTAGCAACAAAGAATAGCTGGGACAAAAGAAGCAAGTGATTTCATATACACTTAGCCAATCCATTGAAAACATTGCAACATACTGACATAGCAATGTAATACATTACTAGTTTCATGTCACACATGATGGAAGGGAGTATTATTATGAACAAATGTGAGTGTCTACATCTCGACAGTGATGGTCCGAATTGGGCCCCACTCTACTCCGGTGAGTCCTTGCTTTAGGAGCCATATGGTTTTTCTGTGAAAGAGGAGTTGGTCTGTGTGGTTTGGATGAGTCTGTATGTATTGAATGTATGCATAAAGATTCATATTAATTTTTCATATTTAGCAACAAAGAACACCGGGGAAAAAATGAGAAACTGATTTCATATAAACTTAGCCAAAACTAATGAACAATTAATCTTTAGATTTGCAAAAGTTGAACGTACATAATCATCATTTGTCAGAAATTAACAACAACATTTTGTCTTGCACAAAATGTGTAGACATTAACAACAACGTCTAATGTTCGTTGGTAGAAATTTTTGGAAATCATCATTGCTTGAATCTGAGAAGTCTGAAATATCACTTTCATCATCTAACGCAGTAATTTCATTAATAGACTTCATGGCTCGCTCTTGTGCCTTCCCCTTTAGATGCTTCCTAGCTTTTTGGATTGCGTGAAAGGTCTAGTCGCCTTTGCATTTGATTGTTCTCTTGTTCAAGACGAGCAAGTATGTTGGCAGGTTCATCTCTAGGTAACTCGGCTGAGCGTGCCTTAGGAACTCGTAACCCGTGCCATCGACAATACACTTCCAACTCACACCTCTTCTCGTATAGGGTTGACCATGGTGGTTCTGATACGGTGAACTCTATTACGGTGGTATCTGTACTTAGTTTTGTAGGTTTGCCGACCATGATGTGCCCGACGCTTCCAAGACTCTCGTACGTGTATATGGGCATATTAACGAAATCTCTCTTCTTTCCAACCCATTTCCCTCCATAGTGATCTGTGTATGTATGTAGTTGTTGATCTGCTGGAACTTGTGATGATCCACATGTTGCAGTAGATCCAAACTTGTTTCGCATTTTACGATTTGACGTTGAGTCATTACGACTCATAGCTTAGTCAATCAACAAGGTTGGTGGGGTAGAAAGAAGATCATTATTGTGGGGCATTTATAACCTCATTTCATGGTCCCAGCATTACAATTTCAATTATTAGGGCTTGTCATGTCAATACAGGCTGGAAAAACAGTATGCTGAACATTGAAATGTTAATAATGTCATGTGTCTATATTTATGTGGGGACCACACCAATTTAAGTATGAAATATAATAAATTTTCTGGAAATCATACTAAATTTAACTGGGATTAGTTGTAATTACGCTCACTTTCATATAGAAGTTAAGTGAAAGTTAGCTGTGGTCCTTCTTTATTGATTTCTTTTTTTTTTTTTCTTTCCCACAGCCATGTATTTTTAGGTTCACCTCCCCTTCTACAATAATCAAAACCCAAAATCATTCCCCTCCTACTCAGCTAATGGTGCATGTTCTCAATTACCACACCAATTCAGGCACCTTAACATATAGCTCCCCTCTTCATTTTCGTGTATAACCATTTCACCATAAAATTCGTGTATAATCATAATAAATTTGTAAACACATTATTATTATGTATTGTCATTTAATACGATACTATGAACCTTAATAAATCATTTTATTATAAATAGTAACTAAAATGTGATAACACTATTTCCAAAAAAAAAACACAAAAAAAAAACCAAAAATTTAATACGAACAGAAAATCTTCATACTGACATATTGGTTGAAATATTTTCGAAAGTAGGCAAAGATTCGGCAACACTCCTAGGAAACTTTAAGTTAAGGTATACAAAACTATTTTCTCGATTTGTATCTAATTATTTATTTCCCTCTATATAATTTATTCAGTCTATTAATTTAATTTTTTCGTTTTTCTTAATTAGTTGCAAACGCTTCAACAAGTTAACAGAAAGCTACAACAGCAGTCCTCCAACAAATTCAACTAACCCCATTTTTCAATCACCCAGCTATACTACATGACAAAGAGAAAACCCTAATTTTTCGGTGCTATGAAGCAGAAAATCCCGATGCGCTACTGATAGTGGGAAGCCTTTGAAATACTTTTTGAATGAAGAAGTTGTTGAAGGAAAAAATTTAATTGAAAAAGCTATTCCATGTGGCAATTTTATTGCAGCTTGTCATCTACATGGAATCATGCTACTTTGTGAGTCAAATCGTGGAGGCATTGATAACCTTTTGGAAATTTTAAATGATGAACATGGGAAGCATTGGCTGCGGGAACTGCCCTGTATGAAATTCCAAACTTCCAAGCATGCCACAAAATTGGAATGGGTCATTGGAACCAAGATGAACGTTATCCTTGCATTAATGAAATAAAAGTAAACCCCACAGGTCACACATCACATAGCTCCCAGAAATCAATTATACAAATTCATTCAAACTATACTGATCTAAGCTAGCAGATAGACAATCCAAACAACATTTCCTATACACCCAACGTACAATTCACCTATGCACACAAACCACTCTTACGCCAATTATTTATAAGAAATTACAAGTAAAGCCCCAGTTGATAAGCCATATCATATAAGGTTTGCTGGTCTGCCCGACTGAAATTGTAAAAAAATAATGTAATGCTAATTTTTGTTAATGAAAATTTCTGGTTTGTATCCTATGAATTTAGACTTAACTGAGCCTTTTAAATATGAATAAACTCATGATTAATAAATAAATAACAAAAACCAATAGTATCACTTAAATAATAAAATGCAATTTTTTTTTGAATTGTTTTATTTAATTACCGCATGGGTTACATACGTTGCGCTTAATGCTGCTGCTCTCATGTTGCGCCACATCAGCTACCACGTAATTTCCATAAAAGAAAAAAAAATCCTTCAATTTTTAAATGGTTTTTACAATTTCCAGCCCTATACATCCCAGGCTTATAAATGTAGCCTACTACTTATTTATTTATTCTCAGTATCACCCTATAATAAATTTGTATAATTAATCCAGCCCACCTCTTATTTATTTAGTTCCACTATCAAGTGCAACCCAAACCCTTTTAAGGTTTAGCTTAAAGGAAAAAGAAATTAAAAATACCTACCATTCAAGCCGGTTTGGAAGAAAGAAAAAAAAACCCAAAAAAAAAAAATTCAAAAAATGTTGAAGCCTTCACCATATAGAAACGTGAGCAGAGAGAGTTTGAAATTTGAAATGTAGAGGGAATTTAATTATTAATGCTCTCTACGAATTTGATTTGATAGCAAGATTGTGTTTCTCTTGAATGTTTCTAAATTCAGATGGAAAGTATGTTTCCTATCAAAGCTTTATGTAAAGTTGTTCGATTCTATAGCTCGTGTCTTTATTCCCATTAAATTGTCTAGGCATTTTTAATATGTTTGTTGAAGCTTCCAACAAGTTATTTGTTACAAGTTTTTTTAAAAAATATTTTTGATATAATTATTTTTGTTTTTTTAATTGAGTCACTTTAGTAGTACCAAGTCTTCTCAGAGTTTTTTACTCTAGATGAGTCTGTATTGTGATGTTTTGTCACAAAGTGGCCAAGGGGGAGTTTGTTACATTTTTAGTGTTGAACAAGACTTGACTCACTAGATATTTGCTCAAGACTTGACTCACATTGTGCTTGAAGTACTCTCTAGATAAAGTAAGGGAATAGTAACAAATAGAAAAAAATGAATCCCTTAAGCTATAAAATTAAAATTAAAGATTAAGGAATAAAAGATTTGGAGTTTGATTATTTGATTTTCTTCCATTTTTATTTTTGGAGATGAATTTTACTAAATCAAGATTTGGACCTGATTTTTCCAGGGGGAAAAAAAGTGAAATCTATCACCTTGGCATAAATATTAATAAATTTTGAATTAAGACTGTGAGTTGCTTTTGTTTGAGGTTAGACTTTTGGAAATTTGAGGCACCTAGGTTTGGTAGATCCAAATTTTGCTACTAAAGTTGAAATTCCTTTTTTTTTTTTTTTTTTTTCTTTGTTGGAAAGGTTGGGGAGGGGGGCATTCATGGTGAGAAGAATTTTCTCAATAGTGGTATATTGGAAGGTAAGAGTTATACTTCGAAGAATGTGGGAAGCTGTGAACCGAAAAAATCTTGAACTAATCAATTTGGACATGGTTCTTATAGATGAACAGGTTAGATCTTCGAACAAGAATATATTTTGTCATATTTTCTTTATTCGACTCGCACCTTAAAACTAACATTGTGACTAACAAATTACTTATTTAAGTAATTTGATGACACAATACATGCGACAATTCAAAAAAACAATGTTAAGAAGTTTCAGGCACAAGTACGAGAAGGACAATTATATTCATTGTCCAATTTTCAAGTTGATACTTAGAAGGAAAAAGATAGCTATCGGCCTATAAGTAAAGACAAGAAGTTTAACTTTCTACAAACAAAGGCTGAAATTACTATCTTTCAGCATAAATTTGAATTTGTTGATTACAGAACAATTGTGGATCGCTTTGACAATAAAAATCAATTGACAAGTAGCCTAAAAACTGTCAAATTTATTTTCAAGAATTAAGTTCCAAATTACTTAATCAACTTTATTTACTGTAGACATCATTGGAAAATTAGTTGGTGTTGGACCAGTAGAAAATGCTCATGTTCAAGGATCTACTGTCCCATTGACAAATATAAATATCACGAGCATGGGATAAGCTTTAGCATGTACATATGGATTCATTGCATAATACTACTGAAAAATATTTATCACTTACAGTCTTACATATTTCTTTGCCATAGATAAATCAAAATAAGAATGACTCTCTAGGGACTAACATCAAATGAAATCGAGGACAATCTTTACACCAACAATCCAGGACCCTTGGTCATAATAGTGACATCTACTATTGTGAAAACATTTACAGGTAATAACTTCTTTTAAACATATCTTTTCTTTTACATAATCAACATATTTGTATTCAATACAGAGGACCAGTATTTGTCATCTACATGTGCAACAAAAGTGTACATCAATGTAGAAATACCTGAAATTGCAACATTGATTGATAGGTATTTAGATTTTCCATACCAAACTTTGATTCTAATTTATTATTTTAAAAATAATCTTGATACTTTTATTTAGTACAACACAATCATCATATCAAATAATTATTCGCTATGTTTTGATTTAAATCTTCTACCATCAAAGAAATGTAGAATAGATCATTTTTTATTATTAATATTTATTTAAAAACACTTGAAAAAGTATTACTAACCGTCCTTTACAGTTTTCACCTACCATGACGCAAACTTCAAATTTATAAAATTCTTTCTATATAATTTTAAATTATTTAAATTTTACTAAGTTGGAAAGTCGGATGATCAGCTCTTCACTTACTACAAGGCCAACTATAGTTGTATCCTTTCCACTTCTAATTCGAAGACAATTTGTGTTATCATCATGAATCCTACAATATATTGTTTATACATATATAATGCAACTTAAGTAGTAATACAGTCAAAAATATTTCAAATAATAACCCGATCATAAAAAAAATTAACCACGCGCATACATATATAATGCAACATAAGTAGTAATACATTCAAAAATATTTCAAATAATAACACGATCATAAAAAAAAAATTAACCCTGCGCAACGCGTGAGTCCGCGACTAGTTATCATAAAATTAAAATCATGTTTGTGGACCTTAAAGAGTACATATAATAATATACAAATACTGGTAAATCACATGAAATAACTTTCATATAATCTACGAAAGCTACAAAAACTACTCCCCCACTACACTACAATCCCTACTTCCCTTGTGACAAAAAATATTGCAAAAGGCAAACATCAAGACTTAGAGGGTGGAGGAGGTGGAAAAGCACTCCTATACTCTGAAAATTCCGCTCTCAAAGCAGCAACCTCAGTAATAAGCCCATCTAAAAGCTGTCCATGAGCTGCTTGAGTTGTCATAAAAGTCTCCATCATAGCACGAAGAGAGAGAGGAGGAGGAATGGTGGGCTCATCGTCACCATTGTCAGCAACAGCAGCTATAGGATCAACAGGACTCTCCTCAGCACGAACATCTGCAAGTAACGGCTGTACTCATGGTCTTTTTGATGAACCAACACTCGGTCCAACATTCTTCTTTTGTGCACTCCGCTGCCTGAGAAAGGTGGCTCCTATAGGGGCTGTGATGTGGATCAAGTCTAGGGAAGGAAAGTTTTCTAAGTCTAAATAGTTTAGAACCCTATAGATGAAAACTGGAAAGAATAGATTATGCTTCTTACACTTGCTCCTATGCGCCTCAACAAGTGTTTGAATGAAAAGGGAAGGAAAACAAATGGAGGCATCAGTGACGAGGGCGTACAAAAAGAAACATCTCTCTATAGGAATAGTATGGACATGGGAGATGGGGAAGATGTTGTGACAAGCTATCCTGAAGAAGATATAATTAAGCTCGGTTAACTCACTCGAGTTAAGTCTTCGGTTAGATCCCCACGTCACTGATCTTCCACAAAGAAGAGTCATGACATCAGATATAGGAGGACGCTCCAAGTATGGATAAGTAGGTCTAGAAACACAAGGTACATCAAGAGCCTTGGATACTATTGACTTATCTATGACAACACTAAGACCTCAAATCCAACTACTCAGCTTATCATCTTGACGAATATGGAGATTGGAATAGAACTCTCTAATCAAGGCAGCTGGAGGGGGTTGTATATCTTTACACAGAGACAACCAGTTCCTACACTGTAGATTCCTATGGACAAAAAGAGGTAATTCATCTAGATTGATTTGTTGTTCTGCCCAAATTTGCCTATGCTGAATTACGTTTTGAAACCTTTGTTCGTTTGTAACCATTTGATACCTTATTTGATCAAACGCAATTGCAGGCTCAGATGAGGAGGCAGACACTTTTTTGCCTTTGGTTTTAATGTTTTTAGATTTCTTCGGACCCATGACTACAATCTACAGAGACGGAACTAAAGCACAACAGAAAACCAATATTCAGAACTGCGTTAGAATGACATAAACACACTGCACATATGCATGAGGAATAGACTAATTGATGCATGGATACAATTGGGGCATGAATGAATGCATTGATATGATAAATTTTTTGGAAATATATGAACTTGATCCATGCAATTATTTCATTTGAAAAACATGCGAACCCACACTGCACATTGTGTAGTGGGTGTAATTTCAGGCCATTATACCCAATTCAACAAAACCCCACTACTAGAACAAGAATGGCGAATGAACCAACATGCATACCTACATGTGAAAATTATCTACCAGAAACAATAGAGAACGTGGCACCAACATGCATTCACAACAACCCATGAACCAGTTCAGATCAAAACATTGCTTTTATTCATCAAAATCCCCAAATTCCCAATATGATGACATGAACCCTAATTTCCCATTTTGCATAGATCATGAGTTCTTTGCAATTAAAGGGCAGAAAACGTGTGTACAACATCCATAGGAAAAAACCCATTACATATTTCACGTCAAAACACGCACACCCATGAAAATCCCCAAATTCCATATGAACACATGAACCCTAATTTCCCATTGTTCACAAATCATGAATTCTTTGCAATTAAAGGGAAGAAAACGTGTGTACAACATCCATAGGATAAAACCCATTACATATTTCACGTCAAAACACCCACACCCATGAAAATCCCCAAATTCCATATGAACACATGAACCCTAAATTCATGTGTTCCTTTACAAATCAGCTATGTTTCTGCAATTAAAGGGTACAAGTCGTATGAACAACATACATATGTAAAAACCCATGAACCTTTTGTGATCACAACACCCAAAATCATGAAAATCCCCAAACTTGCATAGTTCGAAATTTAAGGTTTTAGAGGGAGATTACTCCATTTTCAGTTAATTTGAATGCGAGGCAAGGGTAAAAGAGTCTTACTAAGTATTCTGAGGATCGATGTTTGGAGCCCGGGTAGTCGCTTTCGAGCTTGAGGAATCGATGGCGATCGAACAGCTGCTTCTGTGGGGAGTCAAGGACAGCAATCCAACACCAGAATAACAGAGTCTCGTGTAATATGTTCAAAGAACACATAACTCGATATTAGAGAAATCGAGTTCCACATTACTCGCTAAATGAGAACACGAGTCTTCTAAACAATGGACCGATCTACTATCAATCGAATAGCAATCGTTTCGTACAGAAAACTCTAGCTGGACTCAGGCGTTTGTCGATGGGTCGAGTAAGTTTCGACTGATCAGCTAATGTGTACTCGGCTTCTGTAATATCGAGGTACAAAAAACTCGTGTAATATGATCAAAGAACACATAACTCGATATTAAAGAAATCGAGTTCCATGTTACTCGCTAAATGAGAACGCGAGTCTTCTAAACACCGGACCGATCAACTATCAATCGAATAGCAATCATTTCGTACAGAAAACTCTAGCTGGACTCAGGCGTTTATCGATGGGTCGGGTAAGTTTCGACTGATCAGTCAATATGTACTCGGTTTCTGTAATATCCAGTTGCAAAGAACTCGCTTTCTCTGAGACCGAGTATTTCCTGCGTGTCGTGGGCAAATGAAATACTGAGTTGTACTCGTTTTTTAGGGTATCGAGTTACTTAAAAGTAGTCTATTTTCGTAAAACTGAGTTTTACGGACACTACAACGTACGCACATGCAGCCTCTCTATGCATGTTTTGTTGTCATCTCCAGCTCAGTTTTGTCAATACAGCAACTATGAAAGAGTCCCACAAATTTCATGAAGCAACTGTGCATTGCATAGATCTAGTAAGTTTGGGATTGCCCCTGCTATAAACAATTTAGCTATGACAGTTTTAGAAGCTACAAATCATACTAATAAACATAAGGCATTGCTTCCCATCAACAACAAATAAAAACAAAACATAAGGCACTGCTTGTATATGCTACAATTTACATGTAACTGAATTGTTCGCTTGACCAGCTTAGTGAAACCCCATTACATGTAACTGAATTGTTCGCTCAAAACAAAACATAACTGAATTGTATATGGCATTAACAAGGTGCATGACCACATAAGTACATAACAAAAGTAGAGAAACTTAGTATCAACTTCCAAGCAAAATATGACCAATCTAACACCGTCTTCTCATCATGAAACCGAGTATACCCAAAGATCATGTGCTTCCTTAGGCGGTAGGGACCATCCTGGTTGCGCAACGTATGTCCGTTATCACCCATCCACCTTGGCTCCCATACCTGTTGTAAACAGTTCAAATATGTTATGTACACTGGACCTATATAAGTTATTAATAACCAACATAGCCACAACAATTTAGCAGAACCATGCATGAATTGTTAACAACAACATAGCCACAACAACTTTTAACAAATAATGTGACAAAACTATTGAACAACATCATTTCGCGATTCTCCAGCATCATATTTAAATACCAATTGGACTCATTTGCCTATCCATGCATGAACACCAACGTTTGTTTCATAACTAGTCCAAATACTTACTATTGCAATAGAGAACAATTCACTACTACTGAGTTGTTAAAAGTACGTCACGAGTTATATGACAAAAGTTGTTAAGAAATGGAAGCTTTACCTATGATGCATCTCTACCACTTGTTGACTCCGCATTTCGAGTAGGACATGTTTTACGATTGTGCCCCTCTTGGAGACACAACCCACATCTTGATTTTGGTCCATTCTCGATCCATAAGGAGCCCGGCAACTCCCTATCATTATCATCCTCGTCCATCTCATTGCGGATACGTGTGGACTTTGGCCGACCTTTCTTCCGGATCAATCGTGGGTTGGGCATCACTACTCTAGTTTCTTCCGGATCCGGCCATGCTAATCTGTCTTTCAACGGTTGGAATACCGGTTCGTAGGTGTGGTACCTATGACTCACGCTATAGCAAGGATCAATAAACTGTTGCGCATCATGCTTATGCTTAGCACAAATTGCTATTACGTGTGAACACGGGATCTTGAGCGCTTCCCATTTCCCACACGTGCATGTCATACTCCGAAGATCAACCCTATGCGTGTGTTGTCCGCCCCTATCGGTTAGAGGATTACCTGGTGTGTCAACCTGATATAGCCGCGCTTGTGCGGACATCCGTGTCACCATATGGTCCTTTGCCTTTGCTTGATTTTTTTCGAACTTGTCCATGGCATACTTGCACCATTCTTGACCCGCTTCCAACTGATCTAGAGTGAGATTACGACGAGCGTCAAAGTACGAGTTCACTTTGAAAAAGGTAAACCTCACCATTGCCGTTATTGTCAAGTTGCGTGCACCTTTCAGTACTCCATTAAAGCACTTTGATAGGTTGGTTGTCATTGCTCTGTATCGACGCCCTCCATCATGTGCAAGTGTCCACTTTTGTTTGTTTTCCGCTTCAAGGTACCTGTGTGCAGCCGGCTTGACATTGCGAATTAATTCAAGTGTGGCTTCAAACTTTCTGACTTGATTCGCAGTTGCTACCCTCCATACCAAGTTCTTCAACTCCGGAATTTTCCATTTTGTGTTGACATTGCTGACTAGATGGTGGAGGTAGTACCGGTGATGGACCTTGGGGGATTGCAACCAAGTCATACTTGTGTCATCAAAGCAGGCTTTTATCCCCGAATGTCGGTCAGAGATGATGCAAAGATTGGACCGGTCCGTAATATTGGTCAACCATGCCAAGAACCATCCCCATGTCTCCTTGCTCTCACTTTCAACAATGGCAAACCTGAGCGGATAAGCCTTGTTGTTAGCATCCGTTGCCATTGCTATCAACAACTTCCCCTTGTACTTGCCATAGAGGTGCGTTGCATCGATGCTTATCACCGGCCTGCAATACTTGAACCCTTCAATACACGGACCAAAAGCCCAAAAGGCACAATTAAACGTGCAAGTTCCTAGCACGTTACGGTTGTCGCACTTCAACTGTGTCACTGTGGTTGGATCTGCATCTTTCAACGCTGCCAGAAACCGAGGCAATTCTGCATAGGACTCATCGAAATCCCCGTAGATGGCCGCAACCGCCTTATGTTTTGCATCCCAAACCTTATAGTGAGATGCCCAATGGTCGTGCTTCGCATGCAGAAGACTACGCAGGGTTGCTATTGTTCTTGAAATGTCTTCCCGTACGTATGACTCGAGTGTGATGGCAATGAACTTCGAATCCATCATCCTTCCATCATGATCCACCTGGAGTGACGAGCAAGTGTGGGGACCCTTACATGTTGTGATCTCCCACAACTTGCGCCTTTTGCTGTTGATAGCTCGAACTGACCACGGACATGCATCTTTTACACATGTTACAACCAGTCTCTCGGGGTCTGACTTCATGTACTTAAATTTCTTATTGAGCCCCACAGAGAACATGGTTAACGCATGTTGAACCGCAGCTTTATTCAAGAATAGCATCCCCTTGCTCGGTTCGTCCCCCGGCCGCCAACTCATCAAACCTGTTTCCATGGAAGGTGATGGGTCATGAATGTTATCCCATGTGTTTGACGTGAACCAGTCGGGGATAGAGTTCGGATTGGGGCAAGCATCCACATTGTTTTCAACTTCTACTTCATCTAAAAATTCTAGATTGTCCTCCGGTCCATCAGTATCAATGAACTCCTCGTACATGTCTCGAGTGTCATCCATTTCGATTGCGTCGTCGAAGTTGGTTTGGATATCTTCATTTCCGTGAGTATACACTTCGGCATCCTCAATATTGTCCATAGCAACCGCATTGTATGGTCCAACATTGTAGGGTAAAGACGTCTCCGCTGTAACAGTTGGGTACACGATGGTTACAGGAACTGATTCTTGCTGTCCAGCATTGCTGGCATACTGCGAACCCCCGTCAACATTAAACCCAACAGTGTCAATTGTGACATACAAGTCAGAACCTATGAATTGCGGTGCCCGCTTTATGACTCCCCACATTATGTCCACATCATTGTCGCATTGTAACGGAATTGAATTGTAGAAAACTTGGGTACCCACCATTTGCTGAGGAGCCCGAAATACAATGGAGATGTCGTGGGAATCCTTGTCTAACGCTAGAGTTGACATTATCTTCTGTTTTAGTTTTCTCATGTGTATCCCATGTTTCACTTCAATAAGCGCCTGCTTTTGGTTCGGACCTCGGTATGATAGCCCATGCAAATCATTAATATATGCCTCCCCGTCGAAGTAAACGTAGAAGTAATGCGGACTCATAGCGAACCTGAACCACAAATAGTAATAATAGTTGTATCATACAATGTGAATATGCCTTATGTTTAGGTGTGCATTCAGCTAAGCAAACCAAAGCAAATTATGCTAAAACCTTCCCCTATTTTTTGTCATATATTTTAGGCTACTCATAAAAATTTACATGCTAAAAAATACTATTGAATAAGTGTATCATCTAGTCCATCAAACACCTAAATTTGGAAAAAAACATGTTCGCACAATCGAGTATTTAATTTCATGTAGACCCTTGTTAAACAAATGAGAATTCTGAAAGCATTGCAAATAAGGGAAATAATTCCTACCATGCAACATGTATAGCATGTACATATGTTCATATACCCCTCACTGAAGACCCACAACATTCAAATAATTTGTGTTATCAGTTAAATGTACCACATAATTATTCACAATGACCCCCCACTGAAGACCCAATTCAGTCAAAGAAAATCTTATTACCAAAAATTGGACTCATGCATTGTTCTGATACGAGTCATTAAAGACAGTTCTTTCAAAGAATTTGTGACCCCAGGAGTTTCTACTACATTATTACATTTACATACCCTCCATTGAAGACCCACAGCATTCAAATCACAAGAGTGTTATCTGCCTTGTATCTCAATATTATGTACATAATGGGACATTGAAGACCCACAACATTCAACAAATTTATGTTATGAATTAAATGTACCACATAATTATTCACAAAGACCCCCACTGAAGACCCAATTCAGTCAAAGAGTATATAATTTCTGTTGTTCTAAATTGTTATTAGTTGTTTACCTATCCGGTGAGATGTTGACAGAGTGGAGAAGATGTAGACAACAAATAATGCACGTTCAGCAACTAGTCAATGGAACTTTGAACTGCCAATATGGTTTGACACACTGGTACATAGCTCAGACCAGCCCGCCTTCAGAAGGGAACAGCTTAGCTCGTGCATGACCTCTAGCCAGTGGTCCCAAAAGGTCTTGGAAAGGTTGATGAATACACTGGACAATACTCGATTTTACGGAAATCGAGTACTTTAACTCGGTTATAAAGAAACCGAGTATTACTAAAAGCAGGTACGGATGGCAGTACAGATTAATTTAACTCGGCCCTGAAGAAATCGAGTAATATTTGCTTCACCTAATTTCGGTTGGGCAGCAGTTATAAATACTCGGGTTTTGGGAAGGCGAGTTTCTTGTACTCGATACTCCAATAATCGAGTATTGGCCGTTTACATATTAAGACAGCTTCCTGTTTACATTCTGGTTGGGGGTATGAGCAGAAGAAAACAGGCAGAAATGGAGAAGATAAGCCTCCTTCGCTTCTAAAGGTAACATTTAAAAACCATGTTTGATAGTTGTGATTAAACAATTTACCACTGTACAATTATAGATTATACAATTATTTGTCAGATCTTTGAGCAAGCAACGTCAAGGCTGCTGTAGTCCACCAACATCTGCTGGTAAAGCGACATGGTACATGTTTATCTAATAGCTCAGATTCGATACTTGGTAAGTTCTAACCCCAGTAAGACCCTATGCAATTTTCACATACAATGCTGTTGTATGTTCCTCTTTTAGGGTGGCAGATATTATGTTGTTTTCATTGGTCGTGCTCCTGGCATATACGACAATTGGGCAGAAGCAAGTAGACAAGTTCATAAATTCGCAAACGCCGAACACAGGTCATACAAAAATCGACGGGAAGCAAAATGTGCATACATGGAGTTCTTGCAACGTAATGGTAGGAACATGCAGTATGGTGCTTCCCCATCGTGGACATCTCCTACTATGTCGACACCAAGCCCAGGGGGGACATCTCAAAGCAAAGGAACCAGCTTTTGCGATGGAGACGTGAGGAACAGATTGTTGAGGTATCAGTTAGACGTTGCCATTGAGGAGCGTGACCACGCAAGGAGAATTGCAACCTTGAGTACTAACATGCTCAGTGAAGTGGTAGGCCATGTTATGGGGGATGATGAAGTTCATGATTCGACACGTCAAGAAAGCGCAAAATGATGGCGAAACTATGCCCCCTATGCCTCAAGTTGCACTACAGATGAAGTTTTCCATGTTGAATAGAATTGTCGTTTCCCTTATGAACCTGAATTTGGAATCTGTCTTGGCCTTTTGAAATATGTAATTGCTTGTTTTGTTGTCTGCTTTTGCCTAGGTTGCTTTCATAATTGTAATTGGCTTTGGGCAATCTGATCCAGCCACTTGCAACAATACAATTTAATACAGTTATATTGTTCCAACTAAAGCAATCGGGTGTACTTTTAGTCTTCGAAAAACACACATCTACAAGTGGTTAAACGTTCATCTTGGGTAGTTGTAATTTTTGGAATAATTTTACATATAAATATGAAGTACTATTTTGGGTTATAGATTTGTTTTTGAAAAAAAAAAATTAATTTAGACATTTATAAGCAATGAAATTATGATTCATGAATTAAAAAATATGAGTTCAAAAGAATGGGTTAACCATGCATATCTATACCTCAATTTTGATGGCCAAAATATACTGAAATTTATCATTTTGTAAAGGTTAAATTGTACGGTTAACCCACGTATTCTAACACACGTTTCTAATATTATATTCTTAAAAAAACATAACGTTCAGTAAAAAAGGAGGAAAATTAAAAATACACCTAATGAAATACCCTTAATTTAATAAACGTATCTTTATCTCTAAATAAAAACAAATGGTTTAAGGAGCTTAAATTGAAATACCCTACCGTTTTCTTTGATTACTTTCTTTCTTTCGTTTTAGAATTCTTTTAATCGAGTGGACTTGCATTATATGCTTGACGGAATAATTTTTTATAATATTCCGTTTTTTATTTTTTATTTTTTGGCATTTGATAGTGCAAGTTAGGATATAGATAAAAGTGAAATGTATATTTTAGTAACCATGAAATTTGATTATCCAAACATTTTAGTATGGAGATAGTGAAATGTTGTTGTAAAACATTTGGAAGGGTTAATAAAAGATGCCGATTCATAATCTTTTTTGTCATACACTATGATATATACATATATATATATATGGTTTATGGATGATAATTATAAAACATTTTTATTATTCAGGCATTGTTTACTTTATGAGATCCTTAGATATTGTAGTCATGACATTGACAAAAATATAAGTTTCAAATGTGACTAAAAATAACCTATGAACATTTGATTATGACCCGAACAATTTGTTGAATTAAACATTAAACTTAACTTCAATAACTTGTTTATCAACTCCCGTATATATAAATTCATAAGTCAACCATAAAGCAAGCAATAAAAATTCGACACTTAACAAATCTATTGCTTATTATTTCATTCATTCAACCATAAAGAGTCAACTTAGTAGTCCACAAGGTTCCACCCTCCATACTATCACATTCAATAATATGTCAAAGTTCCATAATTTATAGCCCGAATTTATACAAAAGGCATCCAAGTTCCATATCTAAAACTAAAAGACATTAAAAATGAAGACATCACTGATTACGACACTGTATTAGAAGAGATCGAGGGTTCCATTGAAGACCCGCCGCCTTCCTTCTGCTCATACTCAGTTGTCTCCTTGCTCATTTTCTCTTTAGTGAGCTCTTCCAATTGTGAATGTGCAAGTTCTACATCAAATAAATTGTTTCTCACCTCATTAAAAACGTGCCTATGCATTATAAATAACAAACGTAAAAACCGTTGGTCGAGTTATGCAATTGAAGCAGTTATATTTTTAAATAAATAACTCATTTGCATAGTAATTATAGAAAACAAACTTGTAGTGTCTACTGTCAATCTATCTTGACTGCCAACAAAATCTATAAACTATTATATTTTTCGATGCATGAATATAACTTGTATTACATTGGTCAACCATACCATCATGCATCATTGAACTCAATTAATTCCATTTATACTACATCAACTAAATATTGTGCATATTCTATATGTTCTATGTTGATAACTCAAATCCGTTGTCCATAGAGCAGCTTTTCTGCCCTTTAAAACTATCTACACCTTTTCATGATTAATATATAAAATAGTAATATTGACATTTTATGGGAAATCCAAAACCTTTTTGACATATATGTTTTTTACATTGACAAAAAATCCACCCTTAACACTTAGAACTCATGCAGTCAACATATAAATGAAAAAGACATTACCTTTATCTGGCACTGTAGAATGAGGAATGCTCAATGGCACATCAAATCTACGTGGACAAGCCCAGTCCAAATGGCGCTTCAAATTTTCAGTAACATCTGCTCCGGCAACAATATATTCCTTCCCACACTTCTTGCATTTGCATGTAGGCTTTCCTTCAGCTTTTGGCGGAAGAATCTGAAAGTAACTCCAAACATTTGATGTCCTCTTCCTCCTTTTGTAGACTTTGAGCTCAGTCTTAGCCTTCTTTCGTGGAGGAAGTTCAGCCACTTCATCGAGCTTCAAGCTGTCAGCATCTTTTCCTTCACACTTACTGTTAGTAGGAATCTTCTCATCACTTGCCATCTAGACGAATTTAAAGAAAAATGATTGATAAGGAATTTAGTAAATCTACAAACAGTTGGAAAATACTAATGACTTTAAAATCAACAAAACAAACAAAAAACAAGTCCATTAGTACTAAACAGCCAACATTACAGTGATTATGGATCTTCAATTATTTTATGTTAAGGCATGTAAAAAACTGAAAAAACTTGAGAAGGTATGACAGATTATTTTAAAATCAGCAAGAAATAAACAGTTCTACTTTTATTTTTTATATCAAGATCTCCTATTAGTACTAAAAATCACTAGTAAAGTGAAAAACACAAAACAAATGGATTTCTGCACAGTGTCTGTTTTCTGCGCAGTGGAGTTTTTATGCACAGTGTTAATTTTCCACACTAAAGATTGGAAAAAACGAGGGCAGAGAGTGCACCAAGTGTCCAAAACGTAAAGAATTATCTGTAGTTAATCACTGAAAAAATGGAACCATGCTCTCATTTTATTACCCATTTATTTTATACAACTAATAAGACATCATATCCCAAAAGAGTAGCTCATCACCATAAAGTACATTTCAATTTTTAACTCTACTATAAATCAGACTCCATTACCAAAGTTCTAACTAGTTTGTTAGTTAAATTACGACTTTAATTAACATAATGCTACGAAAGAACTAATTATATGAAGTTTCAGTAGTTATCCTAAAGTACCCACATAATGTTTTATAATACTGTATGTATTCAATTATGATGACTTGATGAATTCTATTTATATTTTTATATAGATCACAGTGTTATGTTCATACGCTACACAATTTTATACAACTTATGAGTCAATCAACAAATTATATTAGTAATAGCTACAAAGTTATATATATTATCATTTTCATTAGCGTGCCAGTTGAAAATGAAAACGTTAATAGACGTTCCACATATATATTACACTAATCATCTTAATAATTAAAAAGTAACATGGCAAAAGTACATTAGTTTACAACGTGTAACACATATGTTAATTACTTGACAGTGACACAACATAATATATAAGATTAACTTTTATTATATTAAACGCAACATATGATAGAATATCAAAATATTTTAAAATAAATTATAAAATTTATTTTTTCTTCAAATTATTTGTAATAGAATTGTAGTTGATGTTTGATTATAAAATTAGTAACCGTGTGGGTGATATGATAATTTATTTCAATTTATACAAGTGACACAAATTACCCTTTCAGGAAAAAGTGACAAAAATTCCATCTAATAAAACGTGATGTAATAAAACTTCGATCTTTTATCTCAAACACAAAAAGAAAAAAAGAAAAGGCTACCAAAAAAAAAAAAAAACAATCAACATCATAGCGATTAACAACATAAACGAACGGATCTACAATTATTTTGTTTTAAGATGACAGCTACAAAGAAACTTGCAAAGCAATCATAGGGCGAGATAATTAAGGGATTTTCTAAAATCAAAATAAAAAAATAAACAAACAAGTCTACTATTAGCACTAAACAATCGACATGATAATGATTAACACAGTAAACAAAATCTACAATTTGTTGAAAAAAGTTCATTAGTAAGTAAACAAAACAAAAAATATATATAAAAATATACCTTGGTAGTGGATTCGGTGGTTGAACGCTGAATACAAAGAACAGAGGGCAGCCACGGTTTTTAGGGGAAGCTAAATTACGGGGGTCGGCTAGGGATTTAAGGGGAAGATGGAGTCGAAGGTTGAGAGACATGTTCAGTGAGGGATTTTTTATTTTATAGTTTACAGATGTAGATGAAGGTTGGGGTTTTGACTTTTGAGGAGGAGAGGAAGATTCACAGAGTAAAGGCTGAGGACGAAAACGAAGAGACACACAGGTTCAGAATGGAGAGAGGCGAGAGGTTCATAACTCTGAAAGGAAGAACAATAGAAGTACAGCTGATTGCAAAAGCACAGTACTCGAATATTCAAGATCTGAGTACAGGTATTACTCGGTATGTCCAAAACCGAGTTGTTTGAAAATATGCATGCTCCGCGATGGGGCGGGCCCAAATTGGGCTGGGCCCAGTTGTACAAAATACTCGGAAGTAGGATAACCGAGTTACATTGACTGATCGATTATCAATCGATCTATACAGGGAGGTTCAGCTGGACTCATGCATGTCCGTGATGGGACGCAGCCTGACTGATCGAAGTGTGTAATACTCGACTACTGCAATAGCGATTTCTAACTGTAACTCGTATCCTCTAAAACCGAGTACCACATAGGAGTATGCGCAATGGAAAAGTAATACTCGATTGTAGTAAAACCGAGTAATACTACTCGCTATCTTAAAAACCGAGTTAATGATTTCTGACCGATCACATATCAATCAAGCATCAGTCGAGTTGTACAGGGAGGTTCAGCTGGACTCATGCGTTCCGCGATGGATCGATGCCACTTCGACTGATCCACATGTGTTATACTCGACTACTGTAATAGCGATTTATACTTTTAACTCGTATCTTATAAAACCGAGTACTGCACACTTCTATTGGCAATGGAAAAGCATAATACTCGATTGTAGTAAAACCGAGTAATACTACTCACTATCTCAAAAACCGAGTTAATGATTTCTGACCGATCACATATCAATCAAGCATCAGTCGAGTTGTACAGGGAGGTTCAGCTGGACTCATGCATGTTCAGCGATGGATCGAAGCCACTTCGACTGATCGATTGTATTATACTCGACTACTCTAATAGCGATTTATAAGTTTAACTCGTATCTTGTAAAACCAAGTACTACACGCTGCAATTGGCATTGGAAATGCATAATACTCGATTATTGTATAACCGAGTAAAGTCACTCGCTAACTAAAAACCGAGTTTATTATGTCTGACCGATCGCATATCAATCAAGCATCAGTCGAGTTGTACAGGGAGGTTCAGCTGGACTCATGCATGTTAAGCGATGGATCGAAGCCACTTCGACTGATCCTTGTACAGTGGTCGCAAGTTGTATAAACTACTCGCTATCTCTAAGTTCAAGTTCTTCAGAACTTGACTTTACACATTATATTGTATGGGTCGACTTCTTTACAAGGGCGGCCCAACATAATTTGGGGCCTAAGGCGAAAAATTTATACGGGGCCTTTAATATGTAAATATTAATTAAACAAAATTAGTTAATACTAATCAAATTAAGGTTAATTTAATACATTAAATACATAAATAATACCAACTAGATTAATGTTAATTTCATATAAAGAATTGAATATCATAGTTGAACCTATAAATATTAATAAAAAGAAATAAAAATATATTGCGATTGAAAAAGATACTTTATTTTGGATATAAGACGATGCATAGTTAAATAAAATTGTAATCTAATTTTTAATTTTATATTTTGATTTTAAGAGAGAGAGATAGATAGATATTACTTGGTGTATGACTTTGTAGGATATTATTTTACAAAAATCAAAGTCTCAAACTATTAGGAGAGATTAATATATAATTGATGATTTAACACCTTTGCAACATCTTTTTGAAATATTTTAGGGTTTCAATTGAGTTAAGGTTCTATTAGTCTCGTACTTTGAGAGTCTTAATAAAAATGAAAAAGAGAAATGCGCTAATTAAAAGCACTATAAAATGTTCAAAATATAATGTCATATTGTCTCTCATTAATGAACTTCATCAATTTAACTAATGAATGTTTGTATCACTTTTTTTGTGATTAATAATATGGCAATTTGTAAGCTAATAGTAAAATTTGTAGTATCTTTAACATCACTAATAAAAAAAAAATGTACAACCTTTACAAAAAATTTATATAATTTTATAAAAAATTGGGCCTTTAACTATGAAAAGTGGGGCTTTTTTTCCAAAGGAAAAATTTATTTTTTGGTGGGGCCTTAGGCCTAGGCCCAACTTGCCTATGCCTTGAGCCGGCACTGCTTCTTTAGTATCTCCTTGCATAATTATTCAAATTAAACAATTTCAAAAATTTTATTCACACCAATTATACATGTGTTGGTGGCAAGTTGCAAAGAAAAAATTGTTTCTAGTATTTCAACAATCTTAAATAAACTCATACAATATCTTACTACTAATTTTATTTGTTTAAGATGCAATTTAGTTGGGTGTTTCGTAAAAGAACAAGAGAAATTCACCTGCATAGTTACTTGGTCAATATGAAAGCATAATATGAAATAAGGATTATATATATATATATATATATATATATATATATCAATATATAAGTTTTTAAGCAACCTAGGTTGTAGGTGTTTTTATGCAACCCACTATGTGGGTATTAAAAGAACCATGTGATATAGTATTCGACACTGTCACGCCATGTAGCCGAGTATAAAAATTCCTATTATCCAAATTGCATTACGTGCCTCACATATATATATATATATATATAATGCAGTGAAGAACAAAGACACTAAATTAAATTTAAATTTCCATCCACAAAATTATATTGCATTCATCAGTATAACCATTCTAGAACACTATATTGCATTCATCATGACGTCTTTGCTATAGCTAAATTTGCACTAGAGTATTTTTCTTAGAAAAGAGAGCCACATAAAAGGAATGGACATCAACAAATCTATTGCTAAAATTAAACTTCTTGAATTCAAAATTCCATCCATCATCACTATATTGCATTTGTCTAAAGCTACCTTTGTTCAAATATGCAGATACATAGATACGAGTTATATATAGAAATGAATTTTCCATTTGACATGAAAATATCCACCCTTTGCAATTAAGATTGGTACCTAACACGAAGCTTACTCAAACATGCACATATAGGACCTAAGATGCTTAAGTAGCTTCATTAGTTACAAAATATGTTTCAAAATATTGAATAAGATGAAATCAGCTGTCCAAAAAATCTGTCCAATTTTGCGGTGCTATGCTCTCAAAAAATCTGTCAAACTCTTCTATGTCCACAAAATATTGTCAAAGGTGTGTCCACTGACTGTTACATGAACAAGAAGACATTGTCCAAATACCATGCAAAAAACGACATCAACGAAAATGGTGGTTTTCAAAGTTTATCAATATTAGGATCTACTGAAGCCTGCAAAATATGCCACGAAATATGAATCAGTAAATGAAAAAGAAAAAACAAAATAATAATAATAAAAAAAAACTAAAGGAAAATATAAGTTATAGAAAATATCCATAACAGAAAAATTCGTAACGTCTACACACACCTAACTAAAGCCATATATCCCAACGTGATCTTGTCCAACCAAAAATCCACAATCAGAAGATTCCTAGACTATTTCATTGGGTATGGAGGAGTTCCCTGTCCAGTCAGTCTATTGGGTATGGGGCCATAGCTGCTGGCCAATCATGGTATTTTATTAATAAGTTTTATTTACTTTATGGGTGTTCATCCATGTGGGCTTTGGTTTTGCCAATATGAGGGTTTACTATTCAGGCAGATAGTAAGCGGATTCAGTTTATGTTTCTCTTGTTTAAATTAAAACTCTGGTCATTATTGAATCCTAAAACAAGGAAGTTATTAATGCTCTGACTCAAGAAGAAGTTTTGTACACAAAATGGTTTACTTGCATGCATATCGTCGTCACTCAACATGCTCGTCCCCTAAAGTCATTAAAATGAGGTTCCCCTCGTGAATATAAAACCACAGAGAAGCCCATCAAAATTTGACCCAGCAATGCCTTTTTCTTTGTACCAAGAGTAGAAGGGTTTTTTAACTAATGTAGAACAAATGCCTTTTCTATTTTTCACTTACCAATCAACAAAAAGAAATGCCTTATCCTTCTACCAAGTATGCTGGTCCTGCGACATATGTATGGTCTGAAATTTAACAAGTTCCTGTCTCTAACATGCTATGTCCAAGCTGGAACATAACACTTATGTCGTGTCATCATATCAAATTTCATAGATCTAGGTTGATGTGCAGGGCAGATTTTAATAATAATATTTTCATATGCAGGGCACTTTTTTTCCAACACTGTTGCAAATCAAACAAAGCTTAAAGCAAGGAAGGAAATTTATATGCTGTGTAAGTGTGTTCAATTTCTATGTCATGGTGGACTTATCTATATCTAGAGAGAGGAGAGAGAAATTCAGTTGCTTCAAAGCAACCACTTCCATGAGTTGTCAGAAAAATCCCAACTATCTAATATTGTTTTGATTTTTCTATTTTTTTTATGGTTTTGAATTGTAATTATCGGAAAATGAACATCAAAAACTAAAAAAAAAAAAAAGAAGTCCAGATATTGGGCAAGGTTTTACCCCCATATGCTTCACAGCATCAACAGCTCAACGCTGTTTTCGTTTCCTCACAGCTACCTTTGCCGGTCTAGTCTTACCTGAAATGCAAAGCATAGCACATTACTTGAATGCACACATTCCGTAACAGCAAAAGTAGAGTTTAAAGAGAGGGATTGCACATTCCTTAAGGCAATAATAAGTTGGGTCAACACTCAATAGGCTACATCCTTGGTCAAATTTTGTGAGGATTTTGTGAAATGAAAAAAGAAGAACTAAGGAGAAAAAATTCTATAGCAATGATTGATCACCCTTCACAGCACTAATAAGTTGGGTGATGAATTGGGTACACCTCCAATGTCACATGACTACTACTAATTCATTACTACAACCACAAATAATGATGGTGAATAGAAATCTATTAACTGCATTGCAACAATGGCAATAGTAGTTCAATACAATAGAGGATATACTTAATACTTTTGGATTATGTGTTTGATGATGAAGCCTATGAAATATCTACCAAGTGAAGTGAGTAATAGTTGACGAACCCTCTTCTTAATTCAGTTATAAGAAAATGTTTGATCTGAGTATGATCATCACTTAAAGCAAACAACATCATATGCAAGTCAAGTGACATTCTATTAAGGTAAATGATAAACGGTTTTCATAGAATATGGAGGTGCACTGACTAAAGAAGAAAATCTAATGCAAACTGATCACAGGATTGTTAATCTGAACAGTCTAATTCATAGATAGCAATTAAGAAAGATGCCTTCCTAGCTGTGCAAATAATTACCGTCACCGGTCCCACAACCAGGGGGGTGTATGTCAGTGCGGAGTGATCTTCGGAACCCATGTACCGGCTCAATATTCTCACTCTGTATTTGTTCGATCTGTGCAGCCGGTTCGTCGGGGTTAGGAAGTGAAGGGTCCTGGGTGGGCTCAGCCTGAACTACAGGTGGGGTCGGTCGGCCAGGTGTGGGTACAAATATACAGCCACCGTCGTGGGCAGAGCCACTGAACAATGGGGGAGACAGTCGAGTGGGTGGTGGGGACTGAGGGCCGGCTTGAGCACAGGATGCGTGATTTTCACTATAGTCATGGCCAGCAGGGTGGGATGGCTGGGCAGCAGCATCAGACATGCATCGCGATGACTCGACGCCATCCATGTACATGTCCCAGTCGCCCTCGAACGCCTTATCAACTGTACAAAAACATCTGTATTTATTAAGATGACAACAAGGGATTGAGTCAAAAAATGTCTTACTATCTGCAGCCTAGATATGAATCAACGGCTTTTGACCCTTTACAGGGGATTTACTTTGGGGAATGAAACCTCTCATTTACCAGTTCCTACACGCACAAAAATGTCTACTATTTGCTGTAATTGTTTTTTTTATTGAATAATTATTTCAACTTTAACAATACAATTAAAGAAAATTCTTGAAAGTGAGTGATAAAATATATATAAAAATGTTTAGGATGGAGAAAATTTTCTGACTGAGTGGAGAAAGATTACTTACACTATCAGTTAATGCATTACTCAAACAAATCCCAAAAACACTAATTTTGTTTTTTTTTTTTTTAATTGGAACAGTCTGCATTCAGTCAACTGAAAATGCAAGACAACTAAGTGCAAAAACAAAGCTACAACAGAGCTGAAAACACACAGCAGCTACAACGCTAATACAATAACACTAAAACATTGTTTTCAACACAAGATTCAACATGTATAATTACCCTAGAATCTAGACAGTATAAAGGACAGGTTAATTCGTAAGTAAGTTGGTAGAATCCAATAACTATTGTAAAGTGTAAACCCTACGTAATGCCAATTGCGTAAGCAATCCAAATTGTATGAACTGCGGAATGCGATCACAACTTTGAATTTTCCTCATATACTCCTAAGTTTATTTCCACGGTGGTGTAGGAATATTTTTAAAAGGAATTACATTAGCAAACATATTATTGTGCTTTATACTCGATGGAAAAACTGCATAGACTTGCTGTTTTGTCATCAATGTGTTAAATATATTAGCATTGATGGGTATATGCTAAAAGTGGATAACAGTATTGTCATTGTAGTTTATAAGGATTGAATGAAACAGTTTTGCATGTCTTACATTTCAATACATATATATTTTGGTAGGAAGAACTTAAAAAGCCGTACCTCCTGGTTGATATTTACAGTGCTTAGTTTTAATATTTAACATTTGGGAGAACATTGTAAGTAATTATACCAAATTCCATAAGGAAGTGCATATTAACCCTAAAAACTACTTACCAAACAATATATACTTCGCTACTATAATACGTCCTCTAAATAAATTACAACTCAAAGTAGTAGAAGCGCAAGTCAGTAAGAATTGGAGGTATTAGAGTTGGAAGTTACCGAAGTCATCCTCATCCTCATGACCACCTCCAGGACCTCAACTGCGTCCACGCCGTCCAGAACCACAACCTCCCCCACCACGGCCTGTGGCCGGTGTGCTCGCCGCAGTCGCCAAGGCACGCGCGTTCTCCAATGCCACTCGACTCAACTCTCCAACAAGATCCAGTGTACTCTTCAGGTGGTTGTACATTTGGGAGTCTGGTTCGCATTGCGACAGTAATTCCACGTTGGACTGAACCTGTGAAATAAAGGAGTCCCGTTAAAACTTTTATGGTTCCTTTTGTGTTGTGCATGACCGATTTGAAAACAAATTATGCATGTTGAGCTTATTCATATATATATGAACATTGAAATGGCACAGCAGTACATATTGCTTGTGATAAATGCATATCTAGTGGCAAGAAATGAAATGTTCTCTAAAATGAATGTCAAAATATTGATTCAATGGCTTGTGGTCACACTTTAATTTTCAGAATGCATGCAGCAACACACATATATTGTCAATCCATCAAAGAAGCATGTTCAGGGTTTGTTGCCTTACCAGGATTTCCCAATATGCCGACTCACGCGTAATGAACCGTCTAGTCGTCCTTCGGTATGACTCCATGTAAGCAGCAAGGTATGTCGTGTCCCCATCCAATGTCGGTGCGTCGGCCAGATGTTCCTCTCTATGGGCCCATTGGTCAATGTGGATAGCATGCTCTTGCTAGAAATCCCTATCTAATTTACCTTGGAGGGAGATTTTGTGGAGAGCAACCGATGTATCCATAATAGTCGGTGGCGCTTGCTTCATGCCGAACTGACGAAAGACACGTTCGGGATGATGACCCTCTACTATCCAAAAATAAATCAACGGCACAATGGCCCTCCATATACGTCGGCCGACAGTGCAATATGGGGGCAACAAGTCTAGGACATCCTTGTACGGCTCCCAGACAACCTGAATAAATGGTCAACAAGGAAAAAATCAAATACGTACTTATATCTGTCAATCCTCAATGTGAGCAAATATGTAGAAGACCATTGAAGAACCACTTCACTAAAAATCCTAAGACATTCTTGACCTATTTCCCTCTCTTATTGAATTTGACATGGTAAGATGCACCTGGATACTACTGGTTGCATGGTTTCAGTCAGAATCTTAAGACCTTGCATGGAACTGAAAGCTTTTGTGATGCTTATTGTTGCTACCAATCTTAGTTTGGCCAAAATCTAATTGTCTTTATAAATCAGTAATTGGCACATTGTGTGATTTGGGGTTCAAAAAGAGGAGGAGAAAATTAAGAAAAGGGAGAAGGGGAATGCCCAGTAAACATACATTGTTAGGGTAGGATTTGTATGCGATGTGCTTACCCCAAAAATATATAAAAATAATGTTGTTTATTATATAGAGACAACGATGTCCATTTTGTAAGGAAATATTTTAAAGATCTTAAACCTGCTGTAAGTATTGGACTCATAAATATTTTGATAACAATAATATTCAATGTGATTATTCAGTTCACCTTTAATTCTAATGGTGTTTCAATTTTGCCTGTCAAATTATATGCAGACTTATGCAATTATTTCGAGAGCATGAAGCTCAAAAATATCAGGTTTGGAAAATACATGTGAAAACATTACCTACAGTTCTGCATTCTATAGTTCTTAATATTCTTTCTAGCAACCAAAAAAATAATAATCACAAGCAATAGCTACAACCGAGGGAAAAATTTTAAGGGTACAAAGCTAAATATGTGTGGAATCAAAACGACAAACATCGGTGTAAAATTATTAATGAAGGTACTCTATATTGACTGCCCACCCACCCTTGTGTTTGTGTTCGTAACTAATTCTTTGTATATCTATGGTCTAATCGACGAAAGTTACATTATTAACTATACACATGCAGTAGTTGTTAAAACCCTACCAAGTGAAAAACAAAAATATGGAGAATTATATCCTTCTGACATGAAGCGGTAAAATACCTGGTGTGCCCGTATACTCGACAGTGACGCTTGATACACAGGTAGCACATGTGTGGCATGCTCTTTCGTGCTCTTCGGCCCCTTCCATCTAGTAAACATACAATTTCAGACAATGCTCATTAGTTAATATCAAACAACAATGCTACCGCGACAATAAATGCATACCAAAAATAAAGCCATTAACTAGCTTTCATATTTTCGGTAGGGGGTCGATCCCTTAAAGTAACTGGTGTCTTAGAATATAATAATGTCTTAAAGGCTAGACTGTCTTAATGACACCTTAATTTGTTCTTAACAGGTTTGGTCAAAATAGTCAAGAAGTATGACAAAAGAACTGGTGCCCTCATTCGCTTGCCCTTCATTCAAAAGGTCTTGCAACAGCCCTTCTTCACCACTGACATGCTCTACAAGCTTGTGGAGTGTGAGGCAATGCTGGACGGAATTTTCCCTAAGTGTGAACCACCAGCTTCAACAGTGATAGCTGATGGGGATGATGATCCTTCAACTTCTGACGCTACCAATAACAACGGTCTGCTCAGAGTGCCAAAGGAACTTGCAGAGATTGAGTATATGGAGAGCTTATATATGAAGAGCACTATATCAGCACTACGGGTTTTGAAGGAAATTCAGAGCGGAAGCTCAACTGTTGGCCATTTGTCATTGCCACCACTGCAATTTAGTGCAGTTGAGGAAACATGGAATAAAGTTCCAGATCTGGAACAAGTTGCCAAGTAGTTGTATTTTGAGGAAGGAATTGGGATAAGTGCCTCTCATTGGTTCTTATTTTGTCCTTTTTCTTCTATTTTCTTTAATGCATCTATTATGATACCTTAGATACTAACACAGATGTCAAATGCTAAACTCGACTTGAAATGAATTCAATCGAATCATAAGTTCTGCATAATACTCGCCTTGTATAGAAGAAAGTAGCGTCTTCAAATTGGGAAGGAGAATATTGGTTTACAATTTATTTTAACCTAAAGCAAAGCAACATCTTTAGCTGTTTTTGAAGTTGGACCATTTGGTGCCAGGAAGTATTTATACTTGGCATGTTGCCATAGTCTTGTAGTTTTTAATGGCAGTGTTCGCTTCTCCCCTAGAAGAGAATCTGGGTTCGAATTTTCTTCACTTGACTGTTGTAAGCCAAAAATATAAAATGACATGTTCAAGTATCAGATACTAAGAGATGTCCTACTCTGGCAGGTTCGAGGATCAAATCCTAAGACAAGCCCTCGTCTTCCATTTCTTCGCAGTGGTCGGAAGTTTGTTCTTACTGTGTTAGACATGTGTAGCATACTCTAAATTCTGACATTTATTCACAAGTTTCTAAAATTCTTGGGTTCACATTCATGGCCAGAGTTGCAAAATAAAGTGTTTCCTTACAAAAGAGAACCACTACCTAAAAAGGGTGGTTGGATTAGTTAAAGCTTCATGACCAGATATAGAGTAGGCCGAGCCTAGAATACGATTGTAGCACCTCCAATTGTCTGCCGTGTTTAAAACTTTAAATCATGAGTTCTTTAGAGTTTAGACAAAGCAACCCTTATTTCCAACCAACCCACCAACACCAAGTACCTACCCCCCTCCCCTCAACAAAAAAAAAGAAAAAGAAATCCCCTGCCTCTGTATCCTTGAAATGTTTTCAAAAAATGGTAGTTTAACTAACATTTGTTGATATTACCTACGGATATATGTAAAATGCAAATCCCACAATTTGTAACTATTGAATTGATTCCAAAAATAAAAAATTATTTTATACAAAAAGTTAAATAAAAAAATGTTTCCAAAAGTTTGGAAAACAAGAAAACCAACTAATGAGAAGAATCAAATTTCCACCGTAATTAAAGTCATTTTTAGTTCTAAAAAGAAAGTCTTTTGTTTTTTCAATAATTTAATTGTTACAGGTTATATAATAAGTGAATAAAAATCCTTTATACCATTTTTTGTATTCCACTTTATATTTCACTAATCACAACTTGTCATTTATTTGTTTAACTTTCCTTATAAAATAGCTAAAGTTTAAAATAGAAAACAAAATAGTTTTAATATATAAGTTGATGAATCATAGAGTAAATTTAATATATAAGTTTGGCTACAAACTTTGTTTGGCTACAACTTCACCTAATATAGTTTTATTGGATGTGAATTTTAACAAATCCACATTTGGATTACATTTTCTTTTTATATATTACATGCTTGCAAAATTTATAGAATTTAAAAAATTCATAGCTCTTAATTGTTTAAATTGTAAATTTTTATGAATCATATAGTCTACAATTATGCATAAAAAATAAGTTTATGAATCATATAGTAAATAATATCTAATTGACATAAATAATATCTAATCTAATTGACATAAAAAACATAAAATTCAACAATTAAAATTTTAAAACATGTAACAATGTTAATTTATATAAATGAAACTGTGGACTTAGACTATAAATAAGTTTGTAGCTGAACGTCGTTATAGACTTAGACTTCAAGTCTCTTACTAGTTGGTCGAGTAAATGAAGGCTACAAAACTAATTTTCTTCGAGCCGAAGAAATAGATTTACAAAAATAATTTCCATACTGACTTTTCCCTATTAGAAAATAAATTCTTTAGTTAAAGATTTTTGTTGTTGTCAAATTTTATATTGTGGACCTAAACCTGAAAAGATGTTGTAGTAAGTTGATAAGCATATTCCATAAATAGTAACTTTTAATTGATTGACGATTACACTTTGTACCGTATAATATGCCAATTGTAACCAGGCAGTTTTGTTTGACCATATTGCTTCGACTGGCGACCAGCTATTCTTTTCCGTCAACAAATCGGACCCCACACACACACACACACACACCGACACACGTACTACTTATTTTTATTTTATTTTATTTTTTATTCGGTGGAATATACTTATTACAATTGATGAAGTGTTGCAAACATCACATTTCTAGTTTGGCCAATTTTATGCCTTCATAACTGAAAGTATATTAATTCCCATATGATAGGGGGAAAAAGTGAGTTATGATGTTGTCATAAACATGAAACTAATACTGGAGCTATTTGGTCTCGTGTACCATGGTCTACTGCACTACATGTGAGTCAAACGCACACAAAGGGCAGTAAGAGCATTGTAGTTTAGATGTTTTCTCCAAAGGTGATTTCATTGGTTTCATCCCCACTTGTTACTAATAAAAAAATAATTCAACACAAAGTCTAGACTGTGAATTTCTGAGCACTAGTTGAGCCTTTGGAAAATATAATAAACACAAACAAATTCATTGTTTCATGATAATACAAATTTAGATATAAATTCATAACAAAGTATATAGATTGGTTAACAAACAACCCGTTTTTTCCTTGTTGAAAAAGAATGACCAGTTTACATACTCTACCAAATGAAATTATTGCAGAGACTTTTTAATGAGTTAGCGAAAATTCAAAAACAAACATCTTCAATATTAAACTTAAATATGATCAAATTATATACTATTTACAAATATTTTGTGCAACTTTTATAAATTCTGGCCGAGTACATATTAAGTACTGAATCACGTGTGTGACTATGATTCCCATTGCACTAATAGATGAATCTAACTCTACTGGCTTAGCATTATCTATTAAAACAAAGTATTTTGTATTCCTAATTTTCTTCTGCACTCAACACAGTGTATATTGGCATGCTATCTTGTTAAATAATCCATTGAATTAATGTCAATTAAACTTTCAGTTTGAAACAGGGGTTACTTCTCGACAGTAGTGTACTTAGTGAATGTATTAAAAGTGGCATACATGCAGGGATTTTGACCAACTATACACACGTGCACGGTGAATGAAAAATGGCATGACAATTGTACCAAACTAATGAAATAACATACCGACATGCAAGGGGACCTGCCTCCACTGGTGATTGCGACGGCCTCACAACAGGGCATATCATTGGGAACCTCGAATACGCCCAGAGTTGCACCAACATCAATGCTCCTCCCATCTGCATCGCCTTCATCTCCGATGCCTTGTATAAGTGCTTGTACAGCCAAGCTAATGCTCCACTACCCCAACTGTACCTCTTCGCGTTGCTGATTGGGTTCAGGAACTGTAGAGGCATCACCGACACCCAGTCCGCCGACTTGTCCACAAATAGAATGGTCCCTAATCTGAAAATAATGTGATAGCGCGCATGTTGCTGCACTACCTCATCAGTAGCATCTGCAACTAAGGGAGCTCTAAATTGTTCCTTCAGCTAGGTGACTCTTAGCCTCGCCCCAGCAAGGATAGACTTGTTTTCATTGAGATGTGGTATCAGGTCTGGCGGACGATGACCCAGTAGCTCAAGACACAATGCTGGCCACCCCAGCTTGACACTCCCAGTCACTGGCAACCCATCAATAGGAACCCCTAGCATCACCTCAATATCTTGTAAGGTGATGCTCATCTCGCCATGCGGTAGGTGGAATGTGTGCGTCTCCGGACGCCAACGCTCAACTAGTGCTGTGATCAACGCGTGATCCACTTCCAAGTTTGGAACCTTGAATAACCCTTCAAATCCCGCCTCAGTTATGTACCGAGCAATTCGGGGGTCTAGCCCATGCCGGGGTAACTTGCAAGATCGGTGCCTGCACTTTAGCACGCCTGGCACTACCTGCACACGAAAGAGCACTGTCTTAGGATATGCAAGAAATAGCAGGCTAACTAGTTAGCTACAAACATTTTACAATATGTTAGCTATGATGTTAACTAGTTATTCACTCTAGCTCAATGCAGATTGGATTGGATCAATTCAAGGTCAATGACATTTTATAAAATTAGCACTGAGGTGATGGGCATTAGGTTTTGAAATGAATGAACAAAGTGCCTCACTATGTCAAATGGAGTAGGGAATTAGGAATCAACAAAGTTGTCTTATGTGTAGCCACGCCACGCCTAATTGTGTGTGCATATTTGCGAAAATAATGGCAGCGGATTCATTTTAATTGATTACTATAGCTTCCGAATGAGATCTACTGACTTTGAATATTTCTACTCCATACTATTTTCGGGTACTGCTGTTAATGAAAGAGTGTTTTTAATTTCACGATTATTTCTGCTTCATACCATTTTCTCTTTGGATTAAATAAAATTCTGCCTAAACCAAAACTGAAATGCTACCATGTCCAACATCTATTTACAAATAATCAAAGAACCCTACAGAAATAAAAAACAAATGATTTCGACATGTCCAAAGTTCAGTACAACTACGTACCTGACCGGCAGGCATCTCCTATAGCGCCGTGGATCGATGACCCAGCTGCTGTGTCAATTGTGTACTTTCCGCGGGTCCAGGAACCACATTTCGCAGTTGCTGCATATCTGACACGCATGCAATCATGTTAGACAAGCAAGTATTTCAACAGGGTTCTAGAACAAACTGACAAAAACAAATACACAGAGAGAGAGAGAGAGTGAAAGAGAAATAGAGTGAGAGAGAGATTTGACAAAAAATTGAAAACATATAATTGCTCATCTGAATTATGCATCATGCATCTATATATACACTGATTTTCAATCCATTTAATCATATCAAGGAAGAGTTAAATTAAAACACTAAAATATAAAACACCTAGCCTGAGCATATATGCCTAACTTGATCCTAATGTTCATGGCTGCAAGGCATAAACAAAAAGGACCCATAGTTGCAGAATGTATAAGCAACCTAACCAACCAACCAACGTGCGAATCAATGTCTAAATCAAACAAAGTAAACCAACAAAATGAACACAGCAAAATGCAACCCAATGAATCAATTAAGCACCACAAAAAACACCATTGGAAAATACTAAAACATAGTTCTAAAAGGTACCCAACTACCCCTAAACAATTTTGAGAGTATGGATACAACCGAGACAGAAATGGAAAAAGAATTCTTAAATTTCTTGCAAGAAGAATAAAAAAACAGATTATCTAGCATTTTTCTATAAAAGCCACAAGCCTTACAAAAAGGCCACAAGCCACCACAAATCTTAATGCTCCCCCTAACCTAATCCAACCTATTAGGAAAGGATTGGTGACCCTCAAAGGCCACTAAGTTCCCTTTTCAACCCCACATGTAGTAGATGATAATAATAATGAATTGATGTACTTAATCAACAAACATAACCCACAAATGACTGCTAATCTAACACAAGACAGAAGCTTCAACGGGCTTAAATACCAAATTTGATGTAGGATTTTTAGGAATTTCGGCACTAAAACACTAGGCAATCACACCTACGCTTTCGTAAGCAGTCACACTTAGGTAGGAGATAGCAATCATGCTTGAAAAAAGTTGGAATGTTATTGAAATCTATCAATATTATCGACTACAATAAAGCCATTATCTAGGCTATTTCTAAATCCTTTCTTATAAAGACTAGGAATTCTAATAACAAAAAAATAAGTACTTTAAGAACTTCTAAGACAATTCTAGTCTCTTATGACAATCAATTATGCATCTGTACACAAAATGTGGCAGCAAAGGTTTTAGGAACCCAAAACAGTAGATATACAGGGCATTTATGAGCTCAATTTAGTTCAGTGATAGTGGATGTCCATGATGTGCATTTTATGGTCTGTGTGTAGATATATGCATGCATATCCATTATACACACATTATATCTATTATATTAATAAGTTAACAGAGTGGAAGCTTGCAAAAGCCAGTAAGTTTGAAGCTTGTAAAACCAATAGCTTCTCAATTCAAGATCATTTAGCATTGAATTAAATAGCAATTTTCCCTAATTCAAAATCAATTTTCACATACAACATAATTTCCTGAAATTATACAGTTGAATTAAAAAGCAATTTTCCCTAACAATGGCCACCGTTGTCATGCTAACTGTATTTTTTACATGAATTTATGCCCTATACGTGCATCCAAACCCAGTTCAAAACCAAACCCAATTCAAAACCAAACCCAACAAAGCTAAAAAAGCAACAATAATAATGAATAGAGATACAGGAAAATCTAACAGAGAAAAACTTAAGAAGCCACACTCAAATCAGAGTAAACGCACAATCAACACTTAACTCAGATTACATGCAAAGGGAAAAAACGAATATTTGATCTCAGCATTTAGAAATTACCTTAATACGTTTCTAATCCTTGAACTCTGAAGATGGTTTGGGTTGAGCTTCGGCTATGGCGAGAGTGAAAAGGTGTGGGTTTGGGTGTGGGTTTGGATTGAGCTTCAATCCAGCGTCGACTGACCGATTTGGTTTGGGTTCGGGTAGAAATAGGAGAACTTGAATATCCGTTGAACTGGGGAAGGCTCTACTGAACGGACTGAGGGTGGCTACTGATTGGACAGAGGAAGGGAGAGAAACTGTAGAGGAAGGAAGACACACAAACTGTTTTAGAAACGTTACATTCAAAAGTGTTTCATATTCTGCACATAAATCGGATTCTCCATTGCCGAGTTATAAACAGTTACGCAGGAATATTTTATTTCCCAAAAGCCACGCTGGATTGCCAGTGTGGCAAGAACCAGCATAAAACTCGGTTTTTGGATATGCGAGTAATTAAGTAACTCGGCTTTACAATTATCGAGTATTGAAATAGGGGCACACCCCTATATAGTTTCAAAACAGGGGCATAACGCCAAATATTTTTGCCCAAAGGGGCAAAAGGCCAGATAGTCCTAAATCAATATTGAAAGTGAGCGAAAAAGGTGAATTACGTGGATGAGAATGTGTGCATGCCTCTCTCCTATGAATATAAGCCGGCAATTAATTGACGAAAAGTTGTTTGTTAGGAACACAAGTCAATGGGGTGCATTTGGCTCTGTAATTCTGCGGGCTAAAAGCTTGTTCCAAAGAAACTAGCCTTTAAGCACGTGCTCACACGTATATTCAGAGGCCCTTCTACTTTTTGGGTTAAATTTAATAATTTGTATAAATTATAATTTGTGATTACTACATTTTTTAATCACAAAATACTTAGGGGTGTGATGGAAAAAATATTTCATCCACAAGCGCATAGCACTCATCACACTCCTAGGTATTTTTGTGATTAAAAATGTAATAATCCCAAATTACAATTTATGCAAATTATTAAATTTTACCCAAAAAATAGAAGGGCCTCTGAGTACGTGCATTAGCGCGTGCTCAGAGGCTAGTATTTCTTTAAAAAAATATCACAACACCAAATACCACAAATAACTAAACATGAATTTATGAAATTAGTCAAAATTAAAGCTACTATCTAATAGGCTACCACTTTATTTGAAAACTCAAAGTAAAATACAAATTCTACAAACTCAATGGAAAAATACCGTGTAAAAAAAAAAGAGCCTCTATAAATTATTACGTGTGTGCAACGGGTTTTTTTTTTTTTTTTTTTTTTTGTGTCATAAATTAATTCAAAAAAATGATGTAAAATGAAAACTTATCCCGCATTTCACCTGAAATGTGACCAACATCACCCAATACAATGGACTAAAGCATCATTTAGAATCAATAAATCATACATCCTAGTAAGTTAATTTTTGCACATTGAAAAACATAAAAGTAAAAGGTTGTATTAATTTCTAACTAAATACAGTGAGCAATGAGATATGTAAATCCTTATCTTTCAAACACTCAGATAGTTAGATTTATTACAAAAATCAAGTGAAAATGTAATGACCAAATGGATCAATAGGAGGCAATAACCCAAGTTAGTTTTTTTGTTCATTAATGTTTAGACAGTTTTTCATATTGTTGTATAATGCAATCAATGAACAAAAGCAAAGATATTGAGAGTAAGAATTT
Source organism: Quercus cerris (assembly GCA_963669245.1). Lineage (NCBI taxonomy): Eukaryota > Viridiplantae > Streptophyta > Magnoliopsida > Fagales > Fagaceae > Quercus > Quercus cerris. The sequence continues at coordinate 16,986,632 of OY770008.1, forward strand.
TATCTTGTACATGAAGGAAAAAATTAAAGAAAGAGAATGTGTGAGAGAGAAAGAAAGAGATGTAATATTGGATGCAAATTGCTTTCTTCAATCACAGTCTTTCCACCAAACTTAATGAAATTACACCTTCATCGTTGAAAACCACTGAAAGAGAATCAAATATACACCAATTAACTTCATATCAAAAGAGAAAGTGAATAATTAATTTTTTTTAATTAAAAATGAGAGTTATCAACCTAGATTGGAAATGTAAGCCTCAGAAGTTTATTTGTAGGCTGTTCCTTGTAGAGAAAGAGAAATAGATGTCTGCTAAAAATAAAAAATAAAAATAAATAAATAAAGAAGAAGGAGAGAGAAAAGGAAATAGATGTCCATTAAAAAAAGAAAAGGAGAGAAATAGATCAATCCGTGGGGTTGGTGACTTTTTTATGGGATAAGTCTTCAATTTGTGGAAGATATCTATGAGTAGTTTTGGTTAATTTTAAATTTTGAATAAAGAATGGTGAGACATGTGATGATAAGGGTGAAAAAGGAGGAAATCAGATAAAAGTGGATTAGTGGGAGGGAAGAGAGAAAAATGGAAGGTTTATATATATATATATATATATATACATAATATATAAATTATGAAAGAAAAACGGAAGTTTTGTTTTTGTAAGTGGGGTGGGAAACTTTTTTTTTGTTATTAGAAACAGGCGTGCCTGTCAAAAAAAGAAACATTCGTTGGAATTTTTTTTTTTTTTTTCTTCTGTTTAGTGGAAAGTTAAAAGGAGATTTTTGTGGTAGTTTTTTGTGTTTTTGTATGACTATCAGTATGTAGGGTGTTTTTTTTTTTTTTTTTAAATAATAATAAAGTATTTAAAAAAAAAAAACAATAAAAATAGGTTAGTGGGAGATTGTTCCTATTTTGTAGGCATATTTTAGTGCAATTTAGACATGTATTTTTACCAAATTATCTTTTAGTTTTATTTCTACTTAAACCTAGAGAAATAAGGGCATTTTGGAACCAAAAATAAAAAAATAAAAAAAATCTAGTCCAAACAAGGAAAGCCTCTTAAATAGTAGTATAGAAACGCAAAGTGACTTGTGTTTGGCCCTACAATTTCTAACAATTTGCGTTTTTTAAAATGCCAAAAAACTGCATTTTCAAATTGAAGGTACTACGAGACCTTTTTATTCTTTTTTTTTTTCTTTTTTTTTTCTTTTTTTTTTTTTTTTTTGTAAATGTCGTATTTTAAATAACAATCACGTCTTTGCAATGCCTTTTTTTAGCGTGTAAATTTCTTAAATATCCTCTACCTACTTGCAATATGTATAGAGACAACCCATTTTTGACACTAATATAAATGAAATCCGACCCAATCCAACCCGTTTACCAAGTCTCTATATACCTAGATTTCCCTCTCGCACGTCAGGATTCAAGAAATGTCTTCGTGAAAGAAAATTGTTAGGCTACTGAAGGACTATGGGGACAATGACTTTGAACGAAATGTCTTCATTAAATACTTTAGGAGTAATGCTCATTTTTCTCTCATCATACTCATAGTAAGTATACTTAATTAAATTTATAAAAAAATTAATTAATTTCTTGCGATTGAGATTGAGTATGTTCTTGTTATATTGGATAAATGAGATTGAGTATGTTCTTGTGATTTGAAAATCAATCTAGTCGACTAAGTCTTTGTGTGTGTGTGTGTGTGTTTCTTTTCTTTTCTTTTTTCCTCTCTCTCTCTCTCTCTCTCTCTCTCTCTCTCTCTCTCTCTCTCTCTCTCTCTCTCTCTCTCTCTCTCTCTCTTAATATGGCATTCTTTCTTTTCCCCTTAGTATTTGGGTGATGTGTTTTATGACTAGGCATGCATCATCTGCTCAATTAATACTTAACAATCGGGTCACTCACAAAGATGAACAAGAGAATCATCTTGCAAAATATACTCAAAAGTAGAGGATCAAAATGAAACTTTTAAAATATAATTTTTCTGTAAAGAAAGATATGTTACTGTGCATTTGTGGGGAAAAAATTTCTTTTAATTTTTTAATTTATTTATTTATATATAAATTTTCAAATAAATAAGTGCTACGTCCATAACATTTTTCATAATACTTTCATAATAAATCATATGAGGTAAGTTGTTATTTATTCTAATTTGAATTCACAACTTAAATTACTTTTTTACCCACTCATAATAATCAATAACAACCTGTCATTTAGGATTTTTTTTTTCTTAAAAATAAAATAAAAAAATAAAAATAAAAATCTCAACTTTTCCGTTACAACTATGAAAAGTGAAAACTACACACATTGCATTTGCCAACAGCTTATTACGGCCTTATCAGTTATCACTATACTGATCTGGATCAGCGAGCTGATAGAGACGTAATAGTTTGCCAATGAACTATTTAATTGTTCAATGGCCCACGCATTAAAATCCAAATGTGAGCTCCATGAAATCAATTTGCAAGTTGCAAACTTGAATGACACTTTTTTTTTTTTTTTTAAGTTGCAACCATGAGACCGGAGACCTAGCCAATAACATGCAAATTAAGTCTACATGCATCAACCAACCAAGCTAGCAACAGGTAAAATTTTCATATGTTCGATGTTAAAATCATTTTTTTTTTTCAGGTGGATTTTGGGGCTCATACTTAGAAGGCTTTCCACAATTTTTTTATTTTTTTCCGATCCAATTGAAATTAATGAAACTTTAAAGGAACAAAATAGAAGTTTACCAAAACCAAAAAGTTTGGACACTATTGACTAGGATGATTCCTATTGTCTCAGACAGTGGCTCTTCACATTTAGTTGCAGAAGTTGAAGCTGTTGTAGTGGTGAAAGCTTTGGAATTTTCTTTGGAAATAAGTACTATAGAGATTTTGAAGGAGACTCAAAGCCTTTATATATATATATATATATATATATATATATATATGTAATGGTTCATTGTTCACAATCTTGTTTTGACTCTCAACTCCAAGCACTTAAAATATTTTAAAAGTAAATTAAAATGATGTGCTCTCTCATGACTTAACCAAAATGTCAAATAAATTCACATTTTTTACAATATGCTTAGGATATTTTTTTTAGGGGGGAACCCACTATGCTTAGAAGATTAAGCCATGATACTTCATTTTTCCTTTTACACTTTGCTTTTAATTTTGGTAGGTAAAAAATGTAATATTTTTGTTACTATTAGCACATTTATTAAGCTTGATATAGGGTTTATAAATCTATCAATTTATAAAATACTTCTTTGCATGTTTAACATGTTAATAATTTTTTTTACAAAATTATATAACATAACATAATATATAGCATGTAAAATAAATTTGAGACTCAGACCTCTCCTTCTCATTTGTGGTCCCTACTTAACGTCAAATTTCAAACTTTTAACCACACACCCTAGACCCAATGACCCAGTAAAGTTACATAAGGGCCCCCCACAACAATTTCAACTTAAATGCGTAAATGTCGGGCTGAAAGCTACTCTCTGGGCCTGGGACCTAAAGTCAAGAATTGATGTTTGCTTTCTATGACTTTTATCCTAATCTTGGACTCGGACTCAGCATTCTAGAACAAAAACTAAATAAATAAAATAAAAAAGAAAGAAAGCAAAACATTGACCTATACTCTTCAAAAAGTTCCCAAATCACGCTAAACCCCCAGCGTTTGGGATTTATCCTCAACATTGTGAATTTGTGATATGGGAACCTTTGAATTTAGGCCCAGGAATCTCCTGCCTTGGAACTTGGAAGTCCTATTTAAAATTGACTGATATACGTAGTCCTCCGCCAAGTAATACTAACACAAATAGACAGTTACCACCGGGCCTGCTGGCCTAGAGGTACCCGGTCTTTATGAGACTTATCAACTTAGGGGTTTAATTCCCTGCATAAACACTTACCAAAAAATAAAAAAAAAACACAAATAGACAGTTCAGCAAAAATAAATGAATAAATAAAATAACACAAATAAAAAATTATTTTTTTAAAATCATGTTAACAGGTGCTTTTAAAAAATTTTATGATAAACCATATTAAGAAATTTTTAAAACTATTTTCATTGGAAAAAAAATTTAATTTCTATATCATTTTTTCCATAAAATATTTTTATAAATAGTTTTTAAACCAATTTCTTTAGAGCATTCATTAGCAATTTTTTTTAATAATAAAAAAATAGACAGTCTTTTAAACAACATTTTGTTAACTACGAAGGTTTTTATATTTAAATTAAAAAAAAAAAAAAAAAACTGCTATATATTAAGAGGAAAGTATAATGTGACGAATTTAAAATATTAAACCTCATAGAATGAAATTATAAAACTTTAATGTATTTGCATGCATATTTTGTGATGTGGATATATTCAAATTTTTTTCTTAAATTTTTTATAATTTAAGTTTTTCTAATGATTACACTAAATAAATTTCTTAGAGCCGCCACTAAAAATTAGTGAAATATATGGGTGGGGTCATCCTCTATTTCTTTCCTATGAATAAAAGCAGGCAATTAATTGATAATGACTAAAAGTCGTTTGTTAGTAACACAAGTAATATTTCCTTTAAAATAAAAATCAACTATTTCCTTTAAAATAAAAACAAAACATAAAAAGTTAAAAATTTTAACCACTTAGAAAGCAAAACGTGGAACTCCTATAAATTATCCCACCTACCCCACGTACTCCTTGACCACATCTCCTTCTTTACTTTTGGCCGCTGAAGCAGTGAAGTCATGTTTCATTATTTCATCTTTCTCCTTTCTGTTCTTCTATGAGCTCTCTGTCTCAACTTTGGTCTTCGTCCTAGAGTAGCCTACATCTGCTTGCTGGGTTTCTTCTCCACAATCAACAATTTGATCTTTCATCAGTGGTCTCTTTGTGTTTGTGTCTGTGTTTGTGTTTGTGTTATCAATCAAAAAGAGTTTCTTCTCTTGATTAATTTTCATCATGGATTATGCCTTAGAATTAATTTTCATTTTGAAAGCATGGCATGTGTTTGTTTTGGTGATTGGTATTCTTGGCAATTGGAAAGTAGCTAAAGGAGACAATGAGCATGCTGGAAGAAAACTTGTTGATAATGTTCCAGGTATGTCATTCATCTTGAAACTTGGTTCAGTTCTCTATCTCTCTTTTCAGAAACTAGCTTTTAGACATGCTTGCTTGAACATATACTTGTAAATAGCCATAAATATTTTATTTTATTTTTGCTTCTAATAAAATGGCAGAAAGTATACACCCATGAGATTTTTTAAGATTTTTTTTTTTTTCAAATTTTATAATTCAATAACACAATGAATCAAGGAAGATTTAAATCCTGATTCTCTTAATAAAAGATGTTAGGTTTTATATGTGTTAAATTGCTCTTCCAAAAGCTTAAACTATTGAAAAATAACAATTTTAATTATTTAACTACGTAATTCTAATAATATGCCACTGACTTGCAAGGATGCTGACAACTATTCAAGAATTTTACCATCTTAATAATAGAGATTTCATATATTAGCTCAAGTTTGTTAAAATTGGAATCCTATGTCAAATCATTGGGGGGTCGGACTGGATTGGATCAATGATTGTAAGATCCTATTATTTTTTTTTTTTCATTTTTTGAAAAAAAAAATCAAAAAAAAAAAAAAAAAAAAACACACACACACACACATTGGTAACTTTGTATGTTGATTATAAATTAATTTATCTAAAAATAATAAGAATAAATTTTTGCAACAATATAATGTAATTTGTATATTATACATTGCTACAACTATAATAAAACATATATACTTAATTCTTAGAGAGAGAGAGAGAGAGAGAGACTCCATTGTGTAGCAGAATATGAGTATGTTATCATGTACTTTCCTTCAAATTTTTCAAAAATTAGAAAGCTTTACTATATACAGTATTATATATTAAATTTTTCACCCAAAAAAAAAAAATCACAAACTCTCTATGGGTATGTTATCATGTACTTTCCTTCAAATTTTTCAAAAATTAGAAAGCTTTACTATATATAGTATATACATTAAATTTTTCACCAAAAAAAAAAAAAAAAAAAAATCACAAACTCTCTATCACACATTCACTTCATTGGAACCAGCCAAAACACAAAACTTGCAATCACTTCATGTGCCTACGGACTTTTTATTTATTTTATAGCTCCCCTTCCCCTTTCCTTGAAAACATTGATTAAAAGTATGTGCCTACATACTACAATCTTGTTTTTGCCATTGGACCTCTGCAATACGCATGCAAGAAGAACATATATGTAAATGTTGCTAGTTTCTTTTCTTATCTATCTAAACACGTATAGCAGAAACCGAAATACAAATGACAACCCGAAAATCACTTCATCATTTTAAGAAAATAAGTGACCCTAAAAGAGAAAATGGTGTTTAAGTGTAACTATGATATTATGTAAGAGAGGCATTATATATCATGGTTACATGACCCAAAAAAATATCCATGAAAATATTATAATTCTTTTAAGAAAAATGCTAACATATACCCTTAGAGTAATGATTAATAATCAATTTAAAAAAAAAAAATTATGAGAAAAAAAAAATTAATGTTTTGAATAGTTTTGTCATTTACTCGTTTGTGCTTAAAACTTAAAAGGGACAACAAGTTTTCGCAAAAAGCATATGGAAGGGTAGCTGCATAAGATCTATCACAATTTTTTTTTTTTTAATTTAATTATTTTGAATTTCAAACTCAAATTCTTCTTGACTTTTCCATATTGATTGGTGTGTTCTAAATTTATATATATATCTCTCTTCTTTGGCATTATATATCTAGGATTCATAAGCATTGATTGTGGGGCTACCAAAGATTACTTGGATGATGTCACTGGTATATTCTACAAGTCAGATACAGGTTTTATAGATACTGGGACAAATTTCAACATATCCCCCGAGAACTACGATCAAAATCCGGATCTTGGGCGGCTAACAAGAAACCTGAGAAGCTTTCCACAAGGAAAAAAGAATTGTTACACTTTGAAACCTGAACAAGGCAAAAATAGTAATTATCTCATTAATTTTTTCTTTTATTATGGAAATTATGACAACAAGAATAAAATTCCAAAGTTCGACGTGTATGTCGGGGTTAATTATAAGAAGACAACATCTATCGATGCGGTATATTCTACATATCTTTTCGATGTGATTCATGCTCCCACGTCAGACATCATATACGTATGTTTGATGAACACTGGGTATGGAATACCTTTTATTTCTGCCTTGGAATTACGTCCTTTGAACAAGTCCCTTTATCCATTTGACTTTGGAACGTTAACAAATAGCTGGCGATATGTCCTGGGCACAGCCACAGATCAATATAAGTTTATCAGGTAAATCAATCACAATTTTGTTCTTTGATTTTCTTTTCATTTAAAATGTCAAAGTACAAAAACTAACCCGAGGCTTGGCTCAAAGCTAACTATATCAAAACTTTTAAAAATATTCAATTTGTTCTCTACACACTAAAGTCACTTAACACTATTTGAAAATTCTTCTGATCTTCATTCTTCTTTCTCTATCTTCAGCTTCTATTTATTTATTGTTGGTTATACACTCCCTCACAGGTGGTGGAGTTAGAAAATTTTTCCGAGAGACAAGTTATGTCACTTTAATATGCCTTAACCTATGCAGCATAATATAAGAGAAATATTATAATAATAAAAATTACAATAATATTTATATATATAATAATAGGTGAAGCTGAGAGAAACTTAAATTAGAATTCTAAATTAGAGTTTCAATTTTGTACCATGCGTCCTAAATTATTTATTCTTAAAAAGTTTTATTTATTAATTTTAGAATCAAATGTGAGACAACATTATAAATATTCATGCAGGTGAGTTTTTAAGTACAAAAACCAAAGAGTTTAGAATAAATGAATCTAAAAAAAAAAAAAAGTGCTTCACAATAATAAATAAATAAATAAAATGGACAATTTACATTTTATACCTAATAATATCTTTAAATTTTTTTTAAAGAGTTAACAAAATATAAAAATGACTATCAATATTATTTAAATTATATATATATGAATTAAATTATACATCTTATTATATATTTTTAAGTAAATTTATGCATATACTAGGATTACAAGCTAGTATATATTAATGAATGACAAAGATAGAATATGTCCCAAATATTTTACCTTAAAATTCATAGCATTTTTTTTAATTTTAAAAAAAAAGACCTGGGCGCAACCACAGGTCAACAGGAGAAATTTATCAGGAAAATCAATTACAATTTTGTTCTTTGATTTTCTTTTTATTTAAAATGTCAAAGTACAAAAACTATACCTGAGGTTTGGCTCAAAGCTAACTATAACAAAACTTTTAAAAATATTCAATTTGTTCTCTTCCCACTAAAGTCACTTAACACTATTTGAAAATGCTTCTCATCTTCATTCTTCCCTCTCTATCTTTGGCTTCTATTTATTTATTGTTGGCTAAAACATTCCCGGGCAGTGGTGGAGTTCGAAAATTTTTCTAGGAGACAAGTTATGTCACTTTAATATACTTTAACTTATGCAGTGTAATATAAGAGAAATATTATAATAATAAAAATTACGAGAAAATATATATTAATAGATGACAAAAATAGAATATGTCCCAAATTTTTAACCATAAAATTCATAGCATCTTTTCTATTAAAAAAAAAGAAGTATGCATTCATATATCCCTAAATCAAAATCAGTACATGTAAAATGAAAATCAGTTGAAAGCCTAAAAAGAAATGAATTTTTTTTTTTTTTAGGAAATAAAAATAACTTTTCTAAAGAGATTTGCTTACTTCAATATTTTCATAAACATATGCTCTAAATACTCCTAAAATGATGAGTTATATTTAGCAAAAAACAAACTAAAAATTAGAAGAAGAAAAAAAGAGGCCATAATACTTTAAATGAGTATTATTATAATACTTGTGGGATGTGGATGGCAAGGGTCAGAGTTCAAGTCTCCAAGAAAGAGTTTCACACACACATACATTTAGATTAGTTTAAAGCAAGGAAGTCGATACCGTACCGGTACCGGCCGGTACGTACCGTACCGGTTGCATACCGGTATCGAAACATTAACGTTTCGTACCGGTTTAAATACCGGCCGTACCGGCCATGTACTGGCCATACCGGCCAATTTTGGGCAATACCGGCCGGTACCGGGTGTACCGGCCGGTATAGAAAAAAGTTTTTTTTTTTTTTTTTTTTTAAGTTTTGTAATTTTTGAATTTTTATTAGGGTAGAATGATAACTTATTTGTATTAACTTATTATTATTTGTTTTCTTAGTATGCAATGGTGACTTTTAAGTTTTCTATTTTTTATATTGTGTGTTTTTTTTTTCTTTTAATTGATACTAAAGTCTAAAATTATGAATAATTAGTTTTGAATTGGGGAAATGTTTTATGGTAAACTTTTATATTTATTATAATACACACACACACACACACACACACACACACACACACACACATATATATATATATATATATATATTTAAAAATATAAAAAATAGCGGTAAACCCGAAACGGTACACCGGTATTGACCGGTATCCGAAATATACCGTACCGCTGGGCAAACCGCTACAGCTTCCGGTACGGTACTGACTCCCTTGGTTTAAATTTGAATTCTATCTAAGATAAAAATAGATAATAAATAAAGTAAAATAAATAAAGAGAGTCATTAATACTTATATGTTTTTTTGAACATATGACCTAAATACTCCTAAAATTAAAGAATTATACGAAGGAAAAAAAGTAAATTGAGATGCACAAAGTGCTAGGGGGTTTAGAGGAGAAAAATGTTCAAACTGTAGAATTAGCAGCATATTGTAATTATTTACAAAAATGGCTATTCTATAATTATATATATATATATATATATATATATATATATTGTTGATATAAATTTAAACAAAATTATAAATTTTTATTAAAAAATCCCCCCCCCCCCCCCCCCCCAAATCACTCTCACATATTTAGTTTTCGTAATACAATTATTGTGAGGCTTATGCTATCAGAAAAGGTTGTTCGAAGGAAGCAAAAAATTTATAGTATGAAAATTTTGAAAGTATTGTGTCATTTGTGCTAAGAGAACAAATTAGATATTTTAAAAGCCTTGATAATACTTGATATTATTTTGAAAGTATTGTTTCACTGTTTCTTATATTTTACCCTGTATATATTGTTCATATTATGTCAAATTTGAACACTGTTTTTTAAAATGTCTCGTCTCTGAGACAATCAATTTTTCCATGTCCTATCTAAGGTACAAGAATGATGTTTATGATCGCATGTGGTATCCTTATATTAAGTGGCCAAACTCAGTTAAGATCAATACCTCCTCAGATATTGACATACAGAACAACAATGATAGTTATCGACTACCACCAGAAGTATTGAGAACTGCTATCCAGCCATCTAATGGTGATAATTCCTTAATTTATGATAGCCCGCCCTCTTATAACACTGGAAACTTGTGTTTTTGCTTTCACTTTGCTGAAATTTCAAAACTTACGCAAGGAAAGAAAAGAGAGTTCATTATTTCTGTGTATGGGGGAACCGATACCTATACCTCAGAGCCAATAACGCTTGACCATTTAAAGCCACTGTCCATATGTGTCAATCGGAGAATCGAAGGCCCTTTTAGATTTGTTATTAATGCAACAACGCGGTCTGACCTTCCTCCCATCCTCAACGCGTTTGAGCTTCACACCGTAATTCCTCAGTTTGATCTACACGAACCAACCAACTCAAGAGATGGTAAGTACCTTTATCTAATTATTCTCTTTCTTTTTTTCCTTTTTAAAGTATTAAAAGTTTGAGGTTGATAGAAATTTATTCTGATTTGAGCTAAACAAAGCAAAAGCTAAACGGAAACATTGAGAAATACATGAGCGAACAAATGATAGGTTTGTCATAGATGAGAATATAGGTTTGTCATAAAGACCAATATAAAAAGTATAATTCTATTTTTCTTTTTAGTATAGAAGTGAAGTCTTTAAACTCTCATTGTATTACAATTTCCTATTGATTTTTATTCAATCTTTGCATGAAAGAATAGTATCTGATTAAATTCATAATGTTAAGAAATAAAATTCTTAATGTTAAGAAGTTATTTATTGAAAAATTACATATAGAATTAAAAAGTTCATAAGATAAATAAAATCAATTATCTTCATATGGTATTGAATTATTCCTTTCTCCTAAAACATGATTTTTTTTGTTGACATCTAAACAATATATATACTAAAGAATATATATGAAACATGTAATTGAACTGTGAGATTTTAAGAATATGAATTTTGGTATAAAGTTTTTAGATAGTGTAAAATTTCTTAGAATTACATCATATATAAGTTGAACTCAACCTTTTATATATATATATATATATATATATATATATATATATATATATATATATTCAATCTATAAACTCAATTTTTATGAATAATTTTATGTTAGGTTCTAAGGAATTAGGAACTAATGTATTAGAACTTCAATTTGTAATATTGTCAAACCATGATCAAAATGTTTTAGTCTTGTTTAGACTTGCTCAAAGTATGTGGTTGTATGTAAAGTTGGAATCGAGTAGCTGCAGGATTTACTGTGTAAATCTGCCTGACTCGATCGATCAAAAGTCGTGCATATTGTTTTTTCTGCAGAATTTTCAACTCAGCCCAAGCCCATTTAACGTGTAGGGTTTTATGTTTTGTCTTAAGTATAAAAGGGAAAACCCTAGGCACGTTTTGAGGTTGCTCTTTATGCTGTGTATGTGAATCTTCTGTGAGATCTAGAGGTGGTTGCCTTCACACATACTTAGAGTTTCCAAGATTCAAGATTATGTCAAGAACTTGGTGATCATTCAATTGCAGATTTAAGAGCTTAAAGATATACAAGCGAGAGTGCTTGTGCTTGCTGGGAATCCAAGAAAGAAGTAGTTTGTGGACTCATAACTGTCACGTGGTCGTGGTAGTAAGTTTTCTACTCGAGGTAGCAATAGGATGTTAGTGGTCTAAGTCGCTATTGTGTAAATTTCAATTCTTTCATAGTGGATTCAGTTTACCTTAAGGATAGTTAGGTTAAATTCTCTTCAAGTTTTTTACTAGTTCGGTTTTCCTGGGTTATCATATCGTATGTTCTTTATTTTTTGCACTTTACATGATATGATTTATCTTTGTTAACCTAAAACTGCATAATTTACCTAAATTAATCATTTGGCTATAACTAGGTTAATCTGGTTGTGTTTTAAGGGATCTAAAAATGTACATTTTATGCTACAAAAAATTAAAAGTTAAAAATTTTAATTGATGAGCTAAACTTTTTTACTAAAAAAAAAAAATGTTATGGTAAAAGTTGTAATAAAAAAGTTATGGTAGTAAAAAAAAAAAATAATAATAATAATAAAAAAAAAAAAGGAAGAAGAAGAAGACATTTTTTACAATTTTGGATTTTTCTATTCCTTTGTTGATGTCATATTGTACAACAAATATTCTAATCCCTCTTTTCACTTTTTATCTTTAATGATCATAATCTAATTATAGTGCAAAAACATATAAATATACAGTTGATTTCTTAATTAGAGTTGAATAATTATAATAAGCTTTTTTTTTTTTTTTTTCTTCTGGCTTTAGTGGATTGTGAATCATCCGAAATCTGCATATATTTTTAGGCTTATGACCTTCGATTATGTAAATGTTTCATTCTTTGAAATAGTTGAGATTCTAGGTACTTTGTTCTTTGAAATAGCTAAGAATATCAGATTTACTAGAGCAAAGCATACTATTTAGTATTTAGTTCCACAACCAGATTCGGCAATTCATCTGTGATACTTTCCCCTTTTTGTAGCGCGTTTCTTTACAATCATATACAGGTAAATCTAATATATATTCTCAATCATTCAAAGAAAAAATATATCAAAAGTGTTACAAATTTTATTACAAAGAATGAAGCATAAGTGAAAGAAAGTTATTATTGGGGAATTGTTGTGACACGGACATGTACTTCCATAATTCAGCAATTGGTAAGTCTAATTACTTCGTGCTCAACTTATATATATAATTTTGTTTTTTGAGTTGAAAATTCTTTTGGTTAAGGAAAAACATGTTACTTTTATCTAATAATTAGAATTTATAAGTGAGATAATCAAAATTATTGTCTGTTTGGATAAAGCATCTCAGCATTAAATAAATTTGGTTAAATTAGGTTTTATCTTGAGTACAAATTTTAATTATATTAGATAATTTTTTCTTTTTTCTTTTTCCTTTTTTTTTTCTTTTTTTTATAAATTCTCTAATTTGACTTTGTAGATATTAATACTCATCATTTAAAAATTTATTATATATATAAATATTGTCAAACTTTCTCCTGCACTGCACTAGTTAGCAAATATTGTTAAACTATAAAATGAAAACTTTTGATTTTTTGTTAACTTTTTATAATGTAGTGGCAAAATCTTTTGAAGATTTACCACTTTCCACATCATCATTCTGATACATAACTTTTAGTTTGGTTTTTAGAGTTTCAAATAGTATTCAACTATGTTTGTTTAAACTAATTAGAATTCACCATATTTTTGGACAAAGCACCCAACACTAAAAAAATTCTAATTAACTTCTTTTGATCTTTTCTAAGTAAATTATAACTAAACTAGGTAAGTTATTTTTATAAAAACTCTCTATTGACTGCTTTATTTATGATATTTATTAACAATATATTTATCACGTATAAAATCTTTTATAAAATTTTCTCGTACATTGCATGAGTTAGTAACTAGTACAACAATATAATAAAAATAGCAAACTAGAAGTCTGGTCACGTAAAGTGGTAATATTTTCTCTATGACAAGTGGTTATATTCTCTTTAAGCCATGTTAATTCCCTTTATTTAAATTATATTTTGAATTTTTGGAGTGGTTTCTAATTAAACCTTAAATTATAAAACATATTAATTAAAATCATTAAATTTTAAATCAATTAAATCCACGCAATCAGTGAGTAACTATTAACTAAAATTAACCAATATTCACATAAATTGTGACTAAAACCTATCTAAAGGTATACCAAAAAAAATATATATACATATATTCTAGGTGAAATTATAAGACCATTATTGTACAATTACAATATAAGAATTGTGAAATTATATAATAATATCAATTGTTGTCATCAAAATTTACTATAAAACTAGCATTATATAGGTTCTGTAAGGACACAATTTGGTTTCCAAGCCCAAAGGATGGATGAACTTAGGCCCAAAGAGGCCTAATACAATTATTAATTTGTAGAGAGTAGTGTTAGGACATATGTGTTTCACTTGTCAAGAACATATGTCATTCTTTTATATAATTGGTTAATCCTTTGATAAAACGCAATTTACTTGTAATTGGGTAGATCTAGGTGTTTTTAATACTTCAAGATCAAATATTGAAGTTATCAAGTCTGTCCGAGAAACAAACTAAAGAAGTACAAGTTCATTAAAGCTCGACAGCTAGCATGTGTCGAGGTTTAAGAAGCTGTTCAGCCCGTATGCTCGATACTTGCTCGACAACTGCTCGACACCTCCTATCTGTCGAGGTTTAATAATTTTAGAATTTAGATATGATTTTCTTGGGATCCGTGAATATGTCTTTGGCCTTTCTTTTCTCCTAACCCTAAACACATAAAAGGATTGTTTAAAGGGCTGTCAAAAAGTTCACAAGTTGCACAAGCATTGAGTGAAGTCTGTTCAAGCAAATTGTGACCAGAGACAAAGTTTTGCCATAGTTCATCATTCTTGAAGAAGTTACTGTGTATGTGCACCATAGGGTTTTGTAACCAAACATCTTCTTGATCTTCATTGTGAGATGAACTGAAGAAATTTGCAGCCAACAACCTTCTCTAGTTGGTGATTGAAGTCGCGTACTAGGATCCGCGCAATTGTTTAGTCACGTATTTGGAAGTCGTGCATCAAAAGGAGAAATTGTCACTACACAACAAGTCTAATTAGGTATTGGGGTAAGGGTTCAACTGTAGGTTGGTATAAAGTACTAGGATTCCTTTACTTGTAACCGCTTGTTATGATAATAGTGGAATTTCGGGAGTGGTGACCTTAAAATCACCCGGTAGGGTTTTTACTGTGTAGGTTTTCCCCATTCGTAAACAAATCATCGTGTCAAATTTATTTTCCGCTGCACTTAGTTTAATTGGTGATTTATTTGTGCTACCACGCGCTTTGCATGTTAATTTGATTAATTAATAACTTGGCTAATTAATCAATTAATTTAATCACAAGGGGTCAATACGTTTTTGGCCTATCAACTGGGTTGGAAAATAGGGCTTTAATAAGTTGGAAAACAAATAAAGTGAACTCAAATGACAAGAAAATGAAGATAGATTGGTTTAATTTGAAGAAAATCATCATCGACACAGTCTGAAGAGATCAGTTCTTATATATTTCTCTCAAGTTTGATTACAAGTTCAATTCTTGATTGCTATAGTGTTTTTCTCTTAATTTTTTGATCCCTTCCCCTTAGGGTCTTCTTTCTATTTTATACTATCCTATTCTTTCATCTCTACCCTCCACGTGTAGACTAGATTGTTGGTGTTGATCGTTGTTCCATCAACACCTTCTTAAAGTCTTTGGGTAGTAACTGTAAGGCTGAAAGTTCTTGTTCATGTATCACTTTCTCATTAATGCGGCTAGAGAGTTAGCTGCAGAGCATTTAATATAGTGGTAGCAGCTTTCCCTTTAGATATTTCTCAAGTTTGATTACAAGTTCAATTCTTGATTGTTACAGTGTTTTTCTCTTAATTTCCCGATCCCTTCCTCTTAGGGTCTTCTTTCTATTTTATACTATTCTCTTCTTTCATCTCTACCCTCCACGTGTAGACTAGATTGTTAGTGTTGATCCTTGTCCTATCAGCATCTTCTTGAAGTCTTTGGGTAGTAGCTGTAAGGCTAAAAGTTTATGTTCATGTATCACTTTCTCGTTAATGCGGCTAGAGAGTTAGCGACAGAGCATTTAATATGGTGGTATTAGCTTTCTCTTTAGATATTTCATATCCTCCATCTCTCCTGCTTCTTCTTGATACTTATCCTCATCAGTAGAATCGTCCAGAACGTTGCTCTTGATGTTAGACCGCCCCTTTTGACCTCGGCTTTGCTCAGCCGAGGAAGCACTCCTCCTCGACCTGCCTTCTAGGATGATCATGATCAAACTTCATTTCTTTACTTGCCAACATGGATTCTTAGGAAGGTGTCTACCCATTCTCGGACTGCTTAATGTCCTTGGATTGGGCCCCTGGCCCAATATATATATAGATATGTACTCCTGGGCCTATCACCCCTACAGGTTCATATCCAAATCATATTATATCATATATTACATTATATAACTTCTGCCATACATGGTGTAGTTGCAACAAGTCAACGACTTCTTTTTTTTTAAATATTATTTTTACACTTTTGATTTTCCATTATGTTATATAGAACACAGTAAGAGTTTTTATAAGTTTGAAATTTATTTTGCTATTTTATTTTATATTATTTTAACAATCTACTATAATTGTTTGTTTTAAAATTAAATTTTGAGTTGTACATGTCATTCTTTCACTATATAATTGTATATTAGTATTAGAAGTCATATAACATAATTTCTCTATATGACTAATCATAGATGGCGATACGGACGTGAGTACGAACAGCTGGCGAGCAAATAAGTGGTGGATATGGCTCATTGTGGCAGTAGGGGGAATCATCATCGCCTTGTTGTGCTTATTATGCTATGCAAAAGTGAAAAAACACATAGCGGAAGGTAATTGATATTCCTACCATAGATTTTTTGGATATATTATTGATGATAAAGCAACAAAAAATTTTCAAATTATATTTTGCATATTTGTTAATTAGGGGAGAGAAAGAAGAAACAAAAGATACTTCTGCAAGAACTTAGAGGTAATGCAATATCGTCCACTGTACGTGACAAAGTGAAGAAACGAAATAATGATAGGCAAGATAGCCATGAATTGCAAATCTTCAGCTTTGAAACCATTTCTGCTGCCACAAGGAATTTTTCAACTAAAAATAAATTAGGAGAAGGTGGTTTTGGACCAGTTTATAAGGTTCTCCCTCTCTCTCTCTCTCTCTCTATGTGTGTGTGTGTGTGTGCGCGCGCGCGTGATACACCAAATTGTGCTGATTTGATTGGATTAAATTGCTTAAGTTTGTATTGTCTGGGTGTGTGATGAGTCACATATTGGGTCTTTACAAAGTGGATGTTGGGTATCTGGAGCCTCGATTGCAACTTAACTAACCATTTTGGAGTGTCAAAGTAGATGTGACTAGTGCTTTTCTCGAGTTGTTACACATGATATCAGAGAAACTAAGTAAACTTCATAACATCATGTGGCTTAGGGTCATTGCAATACAATGTGGGCCTTGATAAGGTCATCAAAAATTTAAGTGAGAGAGATTGTTATATCCCAAATTGTGTGGATTTGATTTGATTAGATTTTTTGAGTTGTGTTATGTGGCCATAGATGTTCAATTTACAAGTAATTACAAGGAGCCCTAATTACAACTTGACTAGTCTTTTTGAGGTGTAAGTGCAGATGTGATTAGCATTTTCTTCGAGCATCACACAGTTTGTGTGTATGATTAAATTTGAATATGATTAAACAATTAAATGATTTTTAAGTTTTTTAAATGGGTGGTATGATGGATAGTGGAAATAAGGTTTGAAATCAAAACAACATATTTTAATACTATTATAAATTATCAACCACACACAAAGCTTATGCAGAAATCTAAGAATTTACACCATCTAACTATTATTCAAACTAAATGTACCACCTTGACCCAATGCTCTCTTTATTTATTTTTCTGGTACAAAATTTGAACTTAAGAACTAGAGTTTTGGCCAATTAAGGGCAAGGTAGAATCTTGATAGAAAATTAAATAATAAAAATGGAAACTGATTTAAGATAATGTAAGTGAGATTTCACTATTGAAATATATTTTCAGGGTGAATTATATGATGGGCAGAAAATAGCAATAAAGAGACTCTCAAGAAGTTCTGGACAGGGATTGGTAGAGTTCAAGAATGAAGCTATTCTTATTGCCAAACTCCAACACACAAATCTTGTAAGATTGTTAGGGCTTTGCATTCAACGAGAAGAAAAAATTCTAATCTATGAGTACATGCCCAACAAAAGCTTAGACTTCTTCCTCTTTGGTATGGTGTATGTTCTTTACAAGGAAAATTTTCTTATTGGATATTTGTTTTCTATTATACGCAATCAATTATTACTTATCATTTGCTTGCTATTATTTTCTACTTTGAGTCAGATTCTACTAAAAAGTCTTTATTAAATTGGAAAAAACGCTTCAACATCATTGAAGGCATTGCTCAAGGACTTCTTTATCTTCACAAATATTCAAGACTAAGAGTAATTCACCGAGACTTAAAAGCAAGCAATATTTTGCTTGATGAGGATATGAATCCAAAAATTTCTGACTTTGGCTTGGCTAGAATATTTGGGTTGAAAGGATTAGAAGAAAACACAAATAGAATTGTTGGAACATAGTAAGTATTCATTGCATTTCAAGTAAGCAAAATTTAATTCTATTTGAGTGTATGCATATATGTGCTTATTCATACACTAAATTTTATTGGTCAATTATTATTTCAGTGGTTATATGTCTCCAGAGTATGCCATGAATGGTGTTCTTTCAATAAAAACTGATGTATTCAGCTATGGAGTCCTACTATTGGAAATCGTGAGCAGCAAGAAAAATAATAGTTGCTATTACTCTGAGTATCCGCACAACCTTATAGGATATGTAAGTTTCTCAATTAACTCTTCTAAATTTATACACGAGATTTTGAGTATAATAGTTAACATTGAGTGTACAACTGGTCTTGTATCAGGCATGGCAGTTATGGAATGAAGGGAAAGGTTTGGAGCTAATAGACCCAACAATAATAGATGAGTCATCCCCTTCATCTGAAATATTGAGATGCATTCATGTTGGTCTTTTATGCGTACAAGACCAGGCAACAGATAGACCTACCATGCTAGATGTTGCAACTATGCTTTCAAGTGAAACTGTTCAACTCCTTCCTCCAAAACAACCTGCATATCTTATCAACATTGTTCAAGAAAAACCATTAGAGGTTTCTGAAATTAAGCCAGAAAATTGTTCCATAAATGATGTTACAATTTCAGAGATGGAAGCAAGATGAATACTAAGCGAGGGTGGTTACAAGACCACCCTGACTTGCCAAAAATATATATATATATATCATTCTTGCAAAAAAATATTTTATATAAACAATTTGTTTTAAACTAAACTGTTTTATCTACTCTACAAAAAGTTATTGACCACCCAACTTGAGAATCTCAAGAATTTGGGTTCAACAAAAATAGAATAATGTACATCTACAGTACTTTTATAATAATTTTACAATGAATTATATGTGACTAGTTGTTACAGGTTTTAAACTGGGCCAACCATTAACATTACTTTTTTACCTATCAATAACAACTTGTTACGTAGGATCGTTGTGAAAATATTATAGACGTAGTATTTCTCAAAAAATAATTTTGGCCCCTCAAACTTAATCTTTAACCCTTTAAATAAATAAAAATAAATAAAAGCCTAAATAATAAAAATAAATTTTTTTTTTGAGTAACAATAAATATAAAAATTATTTAGCCTATTCCGAACCTATGTAAATCCTTAACCTAAGACAGCGGGCCGAAGCAAAGAAAGTCAGAAAATTGTAATTTTTCCCCCACCTAAGATAAGATTTCTCCCCTAAATTTCAAGATCCAGTTCCTCTCTCTTATCACGATCTTACCTCTTCTTCATCGTTGTGTTTTCTTTGCTGCGCACC
The DNA here is from genome assembly GCA_963669245.1 of Quercus cerris. Classification (NCBI taxonomy): domain Eukaryota; kingdom Viridiplantae; phylum Streptophyta; class Magnoliopsida; order Fagales; family Fagaceae; genus Quercus; species Quercus cerris. Next base: position 17,006,503 of record OY770008.1, read on the forward strand.
TCTTCTTTTTGGTTTTCTCTGGCCACTGTTCTGCATCTTCTTCGTTTCTCTCTCTCTCTCTCTCTCTCTCTCTCTCTCTCTCTCTCAGAGTCAGTATCTTATTTAGCATTTTGTTTCTTTTATTTTATTATTGTTTTGTTTTGGGTGTCTTTAAACTAATTACACCATTGAATTCAAATGAATTTTTGATACAAAGATAGCTACCCTCACGTGAAATTGAGTAGTGAGTACGTACTGATGAGTCTTCCGTCAAGGCAATAAATTGAAGCAAAGTAACATGAATTAAAGAAAGCAAAACGTGTAGGAAATAAAATTTAAAGAAATAAAATATAATGATAATAAATAAAAAAGAGATAAAACATAATCAAAAGGAATGCTAACCACAGTACGTAGACTAAAGTAGGTGTGTGAAGGCTTAAGTTTTAACACTTTTTTTTTTTTTTTTTTTTTTGAGAAGCAAGTTTTAACATTTGAATTAGGGAGTTTAGAGAAAGAGTTAATAAAATTGTTGGTGGGTGGTTGAGATATCATTAAAAAAAAAAATATTTACATTCCGTTTAGTGATTTATTAAAATTATTTTATATATATATATATAGTGATAACTCTGAAATAATATATTGGTACTAATCGGAATCGAAATATATCATTCATTTAATTAAACCATAACAACTTCCACTATGAAATTGACTCTTTATTGTTCATTTGGTCCTTTTTTTTTTTCGGGGGGAGGGGGGGGGGGGGGGGGGCGCTCGTAACTTGAAATCTTGGGTCCATCCTTGCAACTACCTACCTAAAAACAACCAGCTTTTTTCATGAAAACAGTTGTAGAAGAGCCTATGGTAGCCAAAAGGAAGATGGAAAGCATTTCTATCAATGACGTTACAATTTCAGGGATGGATCCTGTTAAGTTATGGTTTTTCATATTACATTTATGTTGACTTTATCTCATGGCAAAAAATGTTGTAATTTCATTAATTTATTTCCTTGTATTTTGTGGGATTTAATTGTAATAAGTTTAGTATTAAGTTGGTGAAAATCTGATCAAAACAGTTAAAGGTAACATGAAGAGCACATGCCGGAAATTGAAGAGTCAATGAGTTTTGTGACTCATCTCACGATTTGGCCAACTCGCAAGATAACCCACGAAATGCACTGATAGTTGGGATTTTAAATGTGACTCTTATATCCTTCACTCATACTATATATACCCTCATTACCCACAAAATTGTAAGAAGGCTATTTAGAAGAAAACCCTAGAAAGGTTTCTACAACACACCCACCTTGTTAGAAAAAGCTACACATCCTTAAGAGAGAAATCCTTAGTCTCTTCTCCTCTCTTCTCCCATTGTTATACCATTGAGAGGAGATTTGTACCCAAACACAACCCACACCTATTCATAATGTAGAGAGTGTGTCAGAGCTTGAGAAGCATTGATATTTGCCAAAATAAGCCAGTAAGGTTTGGCAGTGCAATCGAGCAGTATTGCAGGATCTGGGAAGCTAGTGAAGACACGACTCTAAGAAGTCCGTTGGTAGTTGGAGCTTGGAGGACTCAAGTTCTTTGGGTTAATTAGGCTTGGAGGGTCTTTTTGGTATCCTTGTACTCCAATTTATTCACTAGTGGATCATTTCGACTTGGAGGGTCGCGGATAGGTTTTTTGGCGAGTTCTTTTGCTTCCTCTTTAATAACACATCGTCATGTTATCTTGGGTTTGCTATTCTTTTATCTATTGCCCTTTCCATTTTAGCTTGCACATTTTTGTTCATCCATGCAATTGTTGAGTGCTTCGATTAATTAATTTGCTAATCACGTATATTCCGCATCAAGTGTGTTAAGCATACTATTAATCAAGCCATAATGAAAATTGGGAGTCTAAGCAAGCTCTAGTTATTTGCAATATCGAGCTTTCAAATCCTAGATAGATGCACTAGTCATTTACAAATGTATGTTCATTTAGGGATAGACATGATGGTATTTTTTTTTTTTTTCTATATATTCTCAAATGTAGAAGGATTTCTAGTAGGGACTATGTTCATTTAAGAAAGATATGTTAACTTATCGACAATTACAGGCCTTATCACTATTAATGATCCGGATCAGCGAGTAACAAGTAAAATTTTCATATGTTCGGTGTTAAAATTATCTTTTTTTGGGTGAATTTTGGGGCTCATACTTAGAAGGCTTTCCATACTTTTTTTAAAATTTCAATCCAATTGAAATTAATGAAACTTTAAAGTAACAAAATAGAAGTTTACCAAAACCAAAAAGTTTGGACATTATTGACTAGGATGAGTCATGTTGTCTCAGACAGTGGCTCTTCAACGTTTAGTTGCAGAAGTTGAAGCTGTGGTAGTGGTGAAACCTTTGGAATTTTCTTTGGAAATAGGTACTATAGAGATTCTGAGGGAGACTCAAAGCTAATAATGAATGCATCTCTATTGTGACCTCTTACATAACTTAATTGAAACTTTTAAAATTTCAAAATTTTAATGGAACAAAATAGAAGTTTTCCTATAAAAAGAAAAAAAAAAGTTTGGACATTATTGACTAGGTTAAATTATATCACCAAAAAATTTGAAAAAGGAAAAGCCAAGAAATTCATTGTAGGATTCAAATCATTATTGTCCGTAAGTTTTTTCTTGCATAGGCATTGATGCATTTAAAAATAATAAAACACACACATATATAAAAGTTTAATACTAGGTATATTTGATTTTTATTTATTTTTTCCAACTCTTCAGAAATCTTGTAAAGATATCGATTGAGACAATCTGCAAATAGCTCATTCCTAGTTGCATCCTTTTTGTAAGTTATAAAAATAAAATAAAAAAAAGATTAATTTGGAGAAACTTTGATGAGTAATGACAAAAGGAGATTTGTTGTCAAACTTTATGGTGTCCCAAAGATTAATTCGAACATATGGATAAAATTCTAGCTATTGGTTCTGCTCATCATAATTACCATACATGAAGGAGGGTTTGGTGATGTAGGTAGTATCTTTGCCTAGCTTCTAGAGGTCTTATGGTTTAGCAACTCCTGTTTCCTTGAGGAAAACTTTTCACATTCCAAAGATATTTTGTCTATTAACTTGGACGGAAAAGAAGATCATGTGTAACTCACGTGACCTTTTGCATACGTGGCACCACATGAAAAGACTAAATTGCTGATTTTCAATCCCTTAAAACAAAGTTTTCATGGTACCACAAGAATTGAATTTGTTAAATGATTTTGTTTTAAGTTTTGAAGCTTCTAAATAGGCTGTAAAATAAAAATGAACAATTCACTCTCCATAAAATTGAGATTTTCTTTATTTTTAGTAAATTAGAGAGTTTATATTTGTGGATTTAAAATATCTCTTTGATTTTATCTAGAACAAATACTAACCCATTTTTTCTATACTTTACGTTCTACGTCACATTTCTCGCTTTTGAAATTAGTTCCCAAGAAAAAGAAGCCAATATAGATAAGGCTTCATTAGCTATGTGGCTTGGCTAGGTGGTCCTTTTTTAGTGGTGACGGCGTGATAGGTGATTATAGAATAATGTTATAGACACAAAATTTTTACAACAGTTAAATTTGCAAGTTTTTATTGGCCCTTATTTAGACCTATTACTGATATTACTTTATTATTTATCATTAAAAATTTAATGACCTTAACATTCGTGAAATATTTTATGAAATTTTTTGTGTTAGCCATCTCTACCGTATGCTAGTTGGACTGCGTTCTGAAGAAGAGCGTGGAATAGACCTTCTCTATTAAAAATAAACGTCTAATGGGCCAAGTTATAAGCCCATCTCTATATTACAATTAAAGGCGTGAAAAATTGATTACTAGCATTGAAATGAAATCCTTAGAGCAATTTCAGTACTCCAACTCTCTCTCTCTCTCTCTCTCTCTAAAAAAAAAACTATTTTTTAATTAATCGTAACATTTTTTTCTATAATAAAATGTTAAGAGCATGTCACATCATCAGTCCAGTAGCATAACTCTAGTATAATGGTCACACAAAAAAAAAAAAAAAAAAAAAAAAAAAAAAACTTGAACTTCTTTGAGCTAACGTGATCTCAATAAATAGTAGGCAAAAACACTATTTGGGTTCTTATATTTTGGGGTCACAATTAATTTGGTCCCTACATTTTAGTAGCAGTCAATTTAGTTCTTGTTATTTTCAATTTATAATTAATTTAATTCCTGCCATTAATTCATTTACATAAAATGTCATTATAGCCAACAGATTGCATAAAGTTGAAGGTGACCTGGCACAACCACGTCAACTAAAAATACAAGTCAAATCTACTTTAGAAAAAATTGTTAGAATTAACTATTCTCTCTGTTTCTCATTTGAACCCTTTCACCTTCTCTCTCCTAAATTAACCATTGCCTTTTTCCTCTCTTCTCACTTCTCACTTTCATCTCTTCCTTTACCTTCGTTGCCCAGAAATTCTTCATCCCCTTCCCCACACCGACCGACACGATATTTCCAGCAGTGAAACTTAATCTTTCTTTCTTTCTCTTTTGGTCTCAAGAGTGTCTCCAACGATGTTTGTGACGGTGGTGGTCGGTGGCAAAGATAGCGAGGACGACATGGATCTGGGTTTGGAGAGGAACGAAAGATGAAGAGCTACAAAAGAAGAAATTAGCAAGGCTTTTGTTGAGAAAACAAATCTTCACTACTCTTGCAAGAGCTACAAAAGAATCCTCTTACCAATTTTTTATTTATTTTTTATTTTTTATATAAACTCTTACCAATTAGTTGTTAATTGGTTTGGTCTGTGTAACAAGATTATGGGTTATAGATATGGGGCTATGGGTTATTTAGCAAGATGATGTTGCCTTCCATGGAATCAATTGCAAGTTATTCAAACAGAAGTTTCCACAAAATTACATTGGAAACCATTACCTGTAGAGAGATACCCCTATTAATAAATTTGCGCAGGGTTATATTAAGAATATTTCTTTCAAATCCAAATCCATCGAAAAAATATAATAAATAAGATCACTTCTTTTTCAATTTGCCCAATTGGAGTACAAATACTAAAAAGCTACTTTGCCCAGATGGTATGATCAAGATTTAAAGGAGTCTAGGTTGTTGGAAAATACCACATCGTTTAGTGTGGGGAAGATGAATTTTTGGGCAACGGAGGTGGAGGGAGAGATGAAAGTGAGAAATAAGAAGAGAGGAAAAGGCAGTGATTGATTTTGGAGAGATAAGGTAAAAGGGCTCAAATGAGTAACGGTGAGAATAGTTAATTCCGTCAATTGTTTCTAAAGTGGATTTGACTAGATTTTTAGTTGATGTAGCTGTGCCACATCACCTTCAACTATGCCAATTATGTAATCTGTTTGCCACGTAAGTATTTTCTGTTAGTAAATTAATTTTCGTTAATAAATTAATAGTAGAGACTAAACTGACTGCTATCAAAATATAGGAAATAAATTAACTATGACTCCAAAACATAAGGAAGCAAATGGTATTTTTGCCAAAATCAAATGAAATCTCCAAGTGGCGAAAGAGCCCAAAATCTAAAAATCTAAGCGGTGGCCAGCCTGCCACCACATCCTGAACTAAAAATGTGACCTTTTTGACAAGCACAAGGCCCATGAAAAAAATAATTGAAATGATGTAAAAGATTCTATTAGTTTAGAGAGGTTCCTATGTGTTGCAGGGAAATCAAATAAGAGAAATGGAACATATTGGAAAATATTAAAATATTTTTTTTGGTAAATATTAAAAGATTTTTGTTTAATAAGTTGTCTTACTATCGATGATTGGAAAGTTTTCTCAAGAAAAGTGGAAATTATTATTGCAATTGGCTTATCTAAATCTTTACAATTATTCTCTCTTTTACATTATAGCTTAGCAAAACCGAGAGAGAAAGAGTGGAAAAATAAGTTTGCTACATCAGTCCCTAAGAGACTTAATTATCTAACTAACTATCCCTTATAATGTGGGATCCTAGTTATTAATCCAGCAGATTAGGGAAAGATCAAAACGTTAGCGTTTCCTCTTTTAAGAGGGTTTGCTACTTATGTGCTAAAACATCCTATGGCATTAGCCTTAATTGTATTATGTCAAAGAACAAAATTTAGGTACAATACCTTAGGTGTTATTTCTTAGTTTTCCCACTTAAAATTGAGCCATGTGGCTCCTTAACTAAAAAATATACTTCATTCACATGAGGAAAAATTCACATAGCAATATCTTAAGAAGGGAATTTAAGGAATAACACCTAAGTATTGTACCTAAGTCTTGCCCTATGCCAAAATACTCCTAAAACCTCCAATTAACTAAAATACCCCTAAACCTGTAAACTTACCAAAAGATCCCTAAACTTGCATATAAGTAACAAATTCCTATGACATTGTTTTGATCTTACCATTGGAATAGGATTCTGTGAATCATCTTCAATCATTTGGAATTGCTCTAATAATCTTTCACTGTTACAACGAAGATGAGGGAAAAGGGGAGGACTTTTTTTTTTTTTTTTGGAAATCCCTTATATTGTGGTTTCTCCCCACCACCACCCCCCCCCCCCCCCCCCCTTATTTTGAACTCACGATCTGTCAAATTACCTCTTCAGAGCCATATTATTATTATTATTATTATTATTTATAATAGTTCATAGTTCACAATTTTGTTTTGACTCTCAACTCTAATCACTTAAAATATTTTAAAAGTAGACTAAAATGATGTGTTTCTTTCATGACTTAACCAGAATGTCAAATAACTTCACATTTTTTACAATATGCTTAGGATATTTTTTTTTAGGGGGGAATCCACTATGCTTAGGAGATTAAGCCATGATAGTTCATTCTTGCTTTTACACTTTGCTTTTAATTCTGGTAGATAAAAAATGTGATATTTTTGTTACTATTAGCACATTTATTAAGCTTGACATAGGGTTTATACATCTATCAATTTATAAAATACTTCTTTGCATGTTGAAGATGTTAGTAATTTTTTTTACAAAATTATATAACATAACATAATATATAGCATGTAAAATAAATTTGAGACTCAGACCTATCCTTCTCATTTGTAGTCCCTACTCAACGTCAAATTTCAAACTTCTATAGACAAGTTGCAAAGTATAACCTTGACAGAGGAGGAGGGAGAAGTCATTAAGGTTGGGGTTACACAAAGGGAAAGGGTGTTGGAAGAATGTTCCCTCAGTTTGTTGGGGAGGTTTCTCACAACATGAGCTTTCAACCAGCGTGCAGCCAAGGTTTTGCTAAGGTCTGTGTGGAGGATGGGCTTGGATTTGCGCATTATTGACGTGGGGGATGATCTTTTTCAATTCAAATTTACAATGGAGAGTCAGTTGAAGTGGGTGCTAGCTAATGGTCAGTGGAGTTTTGAGGACCACCCTCTAGCGTTATGAAGATGGGAGAGAGGTATGACAGCCACTGCGGTTAGATTCACTTCAATGCTGATGTGGGTTCAGGTGTGGGGTTTAGCTTTCGATTTGTTATTGGAAGAGGTGGGCAGGGATATTGGCAGTGGCTTGGGAGAAGTATTGGAAGTTGATTTGAAGGAGTTTTTGTTTGACCAAGCTCGCTTTATTAGAGTAAGGGTGGAGTTGCTGTTGATAAACCATTACGTCGAGGAGGAGTTGTCGCCAGTCCTAAAGGAGATAAGGTTTGTATTGGTTTCAAGTACGAACGTTTAGTTGGGCTTTGTTATCAATGTGGTCAGATTGGTCATGAGGTTAGGGATTGCTCTGTTCAAATGGACCAAAAAAATGGATGTCTTCCTTATGGGGAGTGGTTGAATGCGGGGTATCGTAAGAATTATGGTAATGTAAACAAAGCAAGACGTAGCCCGGGGCGACGGGATGATGTCGTCCAAGCTGATTAGGGGTATTAGGTTTCTTCGCAATGGAAGGTAAATGAGTAGGGTAATCCGACAATTGGAAGTGGAAGTGGACGGATGTCTTTAACGTAGTCGAGTAGTCTACCTGAAGGTGGCAGCTTTGACGGTGCTCTGGCAGATGGTGGTGTTACAGTCAAGAAGGATGCAATCTTGACTGTGAAGAATCACGTTCTAGATTTTAAGGAGTTGATTATGGAGATTGATTGTGCCATCCAAACAGATTCAGATTTTTCAAATTCAAAAGCGATTGCAACTGACTGCGTGCCAGATAATAGCGTGATTTCCTCTGACTTGATTGAGGTGGTAGTCATGGATGAGGATACTGTCATCCTCAATCGTGATTTAATGGGGAAACAAAATGGGCAAATATCTCCACCGGGGTTTAAGGGATCAAAGATATGTTTTAAGGTTGGTTGTGGTAACGTGCAAGGAAACAAGAATACTAGTAAGGGCCGGCCCAAAAGAAGTGGTAATAAAGATAAAGGTGTGAGTCAATCCTTGCATAGCCCAAAAGAAGTTGAGCCCGTGGAGAAGTCTACAATTGGAAGCCCGAAAGCAATGATGAATTGGAAGAGGCTTACCATAAGACCTCAGAATCTTACTAATTCTTCAATTGTTGACGTGGAACCTAGGCAAAAAAGGAAGCAAGCAGAAAACATGAATAAGGAGGCTACGGGTGTTAAGGGAGAAAAGAAACATATAATTGTGGAGAATGAGCAAGGTGTTGTGTCAACTATGGGATCGATGGAGGTTGTTGGGCAACCATGTAGGGCATGAAGACACTACTAAGATGGAAACCAAAAAAAAAAAAAAAAAATCTCTTCACTTTGATGTCCAAGTAAATCAAGAAGGTGTCGTTGGGCATTTTTTTCAAGTTTTTCTGGGCATCCAAGTGAAGATTCACTTTTCTTACAGTAGTTTGGATTTTTAAGTTTTCTTTGTTTCTTTTCTTTTTTTTACGATGTAATCATACTACTCTAGCATAGGCTAGTGTTGCAAAAGAGAAAAAGGGGGTCATATGTCCCTCTTTCTCTTTCCCATTGTATATCTTTTTTCTCAATTAATAAAGTCTATTATCATTTCCTATCACAAAAAAAAAAAAAAAAAAAAAAAAAAAAAAAAAAAAACCTTCTAACCACACCCTAGACCTAATGACCTGGTAAAGTTATATAAGGCCCCCCACAACAATTTCAACTTAAATGCATAAATGTCGGGCTGAAACCTACTCTTTGGGCCTAGGGCCTAAAGTCAAGAATTGATGTTTGCTTCATATATGACTTTTATGCTACTCATGGACTTGGACTCAGCAATCAAAAGCAAAAACAAAGCAAAAAATTGTCCTACTCTTCAAAAAGTTCCCAAATCATGCTAAACCCCTAGCATTTGGGATATCCCCAACATTGTGATATGGGGATCTTGAATTTAGGTCTAGTTGACTCTTGCCTAGGAACTTGGAAGTCCTATTTAAAATTGATCGATATACATGAACGCAATTCTTGGGAAAAATGGGTATTTGTCCCTAATTTACAAATTATATAGTAACATGTCCCTGTTTTGAAACTATTTAGCAAAATGTCCCTATTTTTTAAACTCGATTTCAACAAAATCGAGTTACAGGCGGAGCTCGATATTAGCAATGTCAACTTCTATGCATATTTTGCCACTTAAATTTTTTTTGAAAATTCAAGTGGAACTTGACACTACTAATGTTGAGTTTTACTTAAAAATATACATAAAACTCGATTTTGAAGATATCAAGTTTTACACAGAACCCGATTTTGTTAAAATCGAGTTTCAAAACCAAGGACATTTTACTAAATAGTTTCAAAACATGATAATTTTGCTGCATAGTTTGTAAATTATGGGCAAATTCCCACTTTCCCCCATAGTCCTCCACCAAGTAATATTAACACAAATAGATAGTTCGGCCAAAAAAAAACACACACACACACACACACACACATAGATAGTTTTTTTAAGAATCATCTTAACAAATGCTTTTAGAGAAATTATAAATAACCATATTAGGAAAATTTTTAAAACCACTTTCATGGAAAAAAAATTAATTGCTATATCATTTTTCCCATAAAATATTTTAAAAATGGTTCTTAAACCAATGCCCTTAGGACATTCGTTAACATTTCCCTTTTCTAATAATAAAAAAATAGATAATCTTTTAAATAGTGTTTTGTTAATTGAAAAGGTTTTTTCTTAACTACTATATATTAAGAGGAAAGTCCTAAAAAATACTTATATACTTTTATCTTTATGATAAATAATCACCTTTTTTTTTTTTTGTTGTTGAAGATTTTCATTAGGGGGAGAATCTTACCTTATGGTAATAAGGTAATTAAGTCAGAAGTAATAGATTAAAGGGTTTCATTTTTTTTTTTCCTTTTTTTTTTTTTTCTTTTTTTTTTTTTGGATAAGAAAGACTTTCATTTCATTAAAAAGCAGAAAATAACATAGCATCTTGAGAAATAGAGGATGCGAGGAAAGGTGGACATTCTTCCATCCATGTTACGAAAGAGTCAATATTCTTAGCAAAAGTTGCCAAAGTATGAGCTGGCTTATTCCCTTGTCTTCCCACATGTGCGCTTGGAAGGTTCGAAACTCACATAATCTGGAGCAAAGTCTTAAGACTATAGTAGAGATAGAGACTAAGGCATCTGTGGGGTTCTCCATAGCACGACAAACAATAGTGAAATCAGTTTCAAAAATCACATCTCTGACTCTTATGTCCCATGCAAAAATAGTAGCTTCATCTAGTGCTTTAGCCTTTGCTTCTAAAGGACCCAAAGGAAGTGGTAGGCGCTTGCTTAGGGTAGCAATGACCAATCAAAGGTGGGAGAAAACTGCAGCATCCGTGTTGACCTTGTACCATGGGAATGTAGACGGGACCCAACAACCATCCGTGGCTTCCTTGAACTGGGTGGGTCGAAGGTGAGCCAACTGGTATTCGTGTAGCAGTGAATGAGTTCACAACATGATTTCGAGTGGAGATTGGTAAGCTTCCCCCAGTCGAGCTTTGTTGTGACTAAACCATACACTCCACGCCATGGTGATGACCAGTTTAACCAGTTTGGTGTCCACGTGTTGCTTGAAAAACAAATGCTAAAGGAAGTCCATGAAGTCCCTATGGTTGATTCCGGTTTTATCGAGTGGTATATCCGAAAGGTTCCACACATTCTTAGTGACAGTGCAATCCCAGAACAAGTGTCCCACAGTCCCCAGTGCAAGAGCACAAGCTTTACAGGTAGGGTCATTAATGAGTCCTCTATGGTAGAGGTTGGCTTTGGTAGGTAGGATGTTTTTGCATGCTTTCCATGCAAAGAGTTTGGTCTTGTTAGGTTCCAAAGCTAGCGTCAAAACCAGGTCTGCTTAGTGTCATAGGTTGTTTCTGCCAATGCTGAAGTTCGAGTCATTGACAGTGAAGCGCCCCTTTGGTGTGTATGCCCAGATCATGCAGTCTTGTGCTTGTGGCAACTTAGTGGAATGCTAAGAATAGAAGTGGCATCGTTTTGGAGAAAAATTTGGTGGATCAGGTAGAGGTTCCAATCACCATTTTCTTGGTCAATGAGAGACTTTACCCTTGTGTTTGCTAGAAGTTGGGTAGTAGGTGTTAGGACTCAGAAAGTGGAAGGTCTTGGCAGCCAACAATCAGTCCAAATGCCAATGGATTTGTTGTCTCCTACCTACCAACGGTATCCCGAATTCACAACAAATTGAGCGGCCAAGATGCTTCACCATGTGAATGATGGTTTTGTACCCAACTCCGCATGTAAGAAATCTGTATTTAGAAAGTAATGGGCTTTAAGTACTCTATGAACCAAGGAGTGAGAGTTCACTTGTAGTCGCCATCCTTATTTAGCTAAGAGAGCTAGGTTGAATGTCTTGAGATCTCTGAATCCCAAACCTCCTTTTTCTTTTGGTGTACACATTTTTTCCCAACTCCGTCATGCCATTTTATTTTTACCCTCCTTTTGGCCCTACCAAAATCTTTGAATCATCCCAGTTAACTCATCACATAGTGAATCAAAAAGCTTGAAAACACTCATCGTGTATGTGGATAAAGCTTGCGCAACTGCTTTGATGAAAACTTCTTTACCTACTTGGGATAGCAATTTTTCTTTCCAGCCAGAGAGTTTGTTGTCAAGTTTTTCTTTCAGAGCCCTGAAGGTGTGTTTCTTTGATCTCCCCACTAACGATGGAAGGCCCAGATAAGTCTCATGCTATTAAATAACCACTGCTCCAAAGCGATTTTATATCTCTTCCTTTGTGGCTTGTGGGGTGTTCCTACTAAAGAAAAGAGCAGTCTTCTCCTTATTAAGCTATTGGCCCAAGACTTGCTCATATGTAGTCAGAAGATGCTCCAGGTGGCCGCATTGTTCTAGAGTTGCTTGACAGAAAATGATGTTGCCATTCACTGAAAGCTCGAAAATGTGTCGAAAACACACGAGCGAATAAGCAAGAGAACTACTTTAATCCATATTTAAAGCAACACAACAGTAAAAATGAAATGAATAAGAGTAGGGAAGAGAGATGCAAACACAGATAACATCGAAACGTGTTATCGAAAAGGAAACCGAAGAACTCGGCGAAAAACCTCTCCGCCCCCCTCCAAGCGAAAATCGATCCACTAGACAATCAGTTGGGATACATGGGTTAGCAAGAGACCCTCCAAGCCTAATCTACCCTCTGTACCTAAGCCCTCCAAGCTCCTACTCCAACAAGGCTACTCGGAACCGTGTCTTGTCTAGTTTTTTGGATCCCGCAATATGCCCGATTGCATTCACCAAGCCTTACCGGCTTCTTTTGGCAAATCTCTAAAGCTTCCCAAGCTCCAAAACACTCTCTACACTCTGAATAGGTGTGAGTTGTGTTTAGGTACAAATCTCCTCTCAATGTATGACAATGGGAGAGGGATGGAGAAGAGGCTACAATGATTTCTCACTAAGGATGAGTAGCTCTCTCTCTAAAAGATGGGTGTGTGTGTTGTAGAAAACCTATCTAGGGTTTTTCTCTCTGAATAGCCTCATTTACATTTGTGGGTAATGAAGGTATATATAGTATGGGTGAAGGGTAAGAAAGTCACTCTTTAAAATCCTTCAAGCGGAATGTTTCATGATTATCTCGTGGGAAGGCCTTACCCGCGAGACACTCGCGAAAATGACAGCCTGGCATGACTCTTCAGCTTCCAGTTATGTGCTCCTCACATGGCTCTTTTGCGGGTTAGCTTCCAGTGAGACACCCGCGAGATCCACTGATTCTTCATTTAAGCTTGAGTCTTTACCAACTTAATACTAAACCCAATACAATAAAATCCCACAAAATATAAGGAAATAAATTAAAATAATTACAACACTTTTTGTCATGGAATAAAGCCAACATAAAACATAGTTGTAAATCACAACTTTACAATCTCCCTCTTTGGCTATTCTATTACAAAACACCCTAAAACAGACTCTAGACTAAAACGTGAGTTTGGGAACAATGGTAAAACTCACTCACACCTAAATCTAGAAGCTGTGATGCACTTTGAATAAAATACCTGTAACCTGAAACACTTGCACAAAACGCATTAGACCCTCAAGGTAAATCAAGTGATAAAAGGACAAGTATAATGTAACAAGTAAAATGCGATCAAGTAAACATGTTGTAAAACATATGAGCAACTTGATCAAACACAAAACAGTCATATGGAAATGACCACAATGATTATATAGCAAAGCAAATGATCATCCGAACTTGCAACTAATAAAGCACAATATCATAAAGATAAATGCATTTGCCATTACTTAATAGTTTGACATAAATGCTAAATTTATATGAGATGGAAACCTAAATGAGAAGGATGTCATGCAATGTGCCACTTGGCAGAAAGTCGTGTTTTCCCACATGAGGTCTTTACTTTTATATATATATATATTGACTGATTGATTAGTCATTTTACTAATTGCTATTAGTGGTATTATTTACGTAGCTAACGGAACAATTACTTAACAACTTTTTTTAATGATGTGACATTTTTATTATTATTGATTAGTCCTTCTTTTTTCCTTCTCTTTTTGGGTTATTTATCATGTCGTGTATATGGTTTCCCTGAGATTTTGATTTTCATCAACAGTCTTAAAGAATAGTCATTTGTCAATTTATTCTTTTGTAACCTTATCTTACATTTCCTATGATAGACGTCACAAGCAGAAGGATTGAGCTTTCCTCATACTTTCTATATTGATTTTTTTTGTTTTTTGTTTTTCTTTTGTTGTTGTCAACTTAGAGGGTAATAAGAGGTTGGTTTTGGTTTTGGATTTGTACATCTTATTGATTGTATTCCTTAATTTTATCATTTGATTGTAAAATAAATAGCGGAGACATGTTGTGAATTGGCCGCAATATCAGTTTTAATTTGGTAATAGTTTGTGAATTCTCACGTGTAAATTTATGTTTTAATTTTTCAATAAAATAATGCCACATCATTAAAAAAAATGTCAAGTCATTGTTCTATTAGTCACGTAAGTAACACCACTAACGGCAGTTAGTAAAATGACTAATACAGCTTAATTTTAAAACTTGAGGGACTAATTGTGCTCCCTTGAAATTTGAGAGACCAATTACGCACACAGGGTAAACTTGAGGGACTAATATTGTAGTTTCGCCTATTTTAAACAATGATCACATCTTCGCAATGCCTTATTTTAGCATGTAAATTCCTAAAATATCCTCTACATATTGACAATATCATCAAATCTCTTATTAAACCTCAAATCTCTTATTTAATTATAAAAAATTTTACCAGTTTAATTAATTGAAACCCACTAATCAACCAAACCTACTCACAATATGTTTAGGAACAACCCATTTCTAACGCTAATTTGAATATAACCTAACCTAATCCAACCCGTTTACCAAGTCTAACTATTATACCGTGATCTCCCTCTCACATGTCACGCTTCAAGAAATGTCTTCAAGAAAGAAAATTGTTAGACCGCTAAACGAATAGGCCTACTTGTGCGAATAATGGCCCACATGTGGGGGTATGTCTTATTGCACCGACCTGTATGATACTTTCTCCCAAAATTCACAGTACACAAATCAATATTGAAAGTGAGCAAAAAGTTGTTTGTTAGGAACACAAGTCAATGGGGTGCATTTGGCCCCGTAATTGTGTGGGCTAAACGCCTGTTTCAAAGAAAAGCATAGAGTGACTTGTGTTTGGCCCTACAATTTCTAACAATTTAAGTTTTTTAAAACGCCAAAAAATTGCATTTTCAAATTGAAGGTACTATGAGACTTTTTTTTTTTTTTTTTGGTGGTAAATGTCGTATTTTAAGCAACAATCACGTCTTCACAATGCCTTTTTTTAGCATGTAAATTCCTTAAATATTCTTCTACTTATCGAGTCAATATCAACAATATTACTTTGTAAACATTGCACACAAGTATTAGCTTCTTGGCGCGAGCAATAGCAAATGGTTGGTATTAGGATAGGCAACATCATAAAATATTAGCTTTTTTTTTTTTTTTTTTTTGCATGTGAAAAATACACGTACACCCATAACCTATCAACCAAACCTACTTGCAATATGTATAGGGACAACCCATTTTTGACACTAATATAAATGGAACCCAACCCAATCCAACCCGTTTACCAAGTCTCTATATACCTAGATTTCCCTCTCACACGTCAGGCTTCAAGAATGTCTTCATGAAAGAAAATTGTTAGGTTACTGAAGGACTACGGGGACAATGACTTTGAATGAAATGTCTTCATTAAATACTTTAGGAGTAATGCTCATTTTTCTCTCACCATACTCATAGTAAGTCTATTTAATTAAATTTATAAAAAAAAATTAATTAATTTCAATGTGATTGTCAAAAAAATGTGTGGTAGTTATGACATTGAATTGTAAATGTCACGTTATATCGGATATATGAAATTTAGCATGTTCTTGTGATTTGAAAATCAATCTAGTTGACGAAATCTTTGTGTGTGTGTGCGTGTTTTGTTTTGTTTTGTTTTTTTTTTTTTTCCTCTTAATATGGCATTGTTTCTTTTCCCCTTGGTATTTGGGTGATGTGTTGTATGACTAGGCAGTAGGCATGCATCATCTGCTCACTTAACACTTAACAATCAGGTTACTCACAAAGATGAACAAGAAAATCCTCTTGCAAAATATACTCAAAAGCATAGGATCAAAATGAAACTTTTAAAATATAATTTTTCTGTAAAGAAAGATATGTTACTGTGCATTTGTGGGGAAAAAAAATTCTCTTAATTTTTTAATTTATTTATTTATGTACAAATTTTCAAATAAAGAAGTGCTACATCCACAACATTTTTCAAGATACTTTCACAACAAATCATATGAGGTAAGTTATTATTGATTCTAATTTGAATCCACAACTTAAATAACTTTTTTGTTCACTCATAACAACCAATAATAACCTGTCATTTAGGATTTTTTTTTCCTTAAAAAAAAAAAAAAAAAAAAAAAACTCAACTTTTCCGATACAACTATGAAAAGTGAAAACTACACTCATTGCGTCTGCCAACAGCTTATTACGGCCTTATCACTATACTGATCTGGATCAGTGAGCCCATAGGGACTTAATGGTTTGCCAATGAACTATTTAATTGTTCAACCGCCCATGCAATAAAATCCAAATGTGAGCTCCATGAAATCAATTTGCAAGTTGCAAACTTGAATGACACATTTTTTTTTAAAAGTTGCAACCATGAGACATGCATCAACCAACCAAGCTAGCAACAGGTAAAATTTTCATATGTTCGTTGTTAAAATCATTTTTTTTCAGGTGGATTTTGGGGCTCATACTTAGAAGGCTTTCCACACTTTTAAAATTTTTTTCGATATCCAATTGAAATTAATGAAACTTTAAAGGAACAAAATAGAAGTTTACCAAAACCAAAAGGTTTGGACATTATTGACCAGGATGAGTCCTATTGTCTCAGACAGTGGCTCTTCATATTTAGTTGCAGAAGTTGAAGCTGTTGTAGTGGTGAAAGCTTTGGAATTTTCTTTGGAAATAGGTACTATAGAGATTCTGAGGGAGACTCAAAGCCTTTTTTTTTTTTTTAATGTAATGTTTCATTGTTCACAATCTTGTTTTGACTCTCAACTCCAAGCACTTAAAACATTTTAAAAGTAAATTAAAATGATGTGCTCTCTCATGACTTAACCAAAATGTCAAATAAATTCACATTTTTACACTATCCTTAGGATTTTTTTTTTCTTTTCCCGGGGGGGGGGGGGGGGGGGGGGGCGGCTTTTCTTAGGAGATTAAGCCATGATAGCTCATTTTTCCTTTTACACTTTGCTTTTAATTTTGGTAGGTAAAAAATGTAATATTTTTGTTACTATTAGCACATTTGTTAAGCTTGATATAGGGGTTTATACATCTATCAATTTATAAAATACTTCATTGCATGTTGAACATGTTAATAATTTTTCTACAAAATTATATAACATAACATAATATATAGCATGTAAAATAAATTTGAGATTCAGACCTCTCCTTCTCATTTGTAGTCCCAGCTCAACGTTAAATTTCAAACTTCTAACCACACCCCCTAGACCCAATGACCTGGTAAAGTTATATAAGGGCCCCCACAACAATTTCAACTTAAATGCGTAAATGTCGGGCTGAAAGCTACTCTCTGGGCCTGGGACCTAAAGTCAAGAATTGATGTTTGCTTGGTATGACTTTTATCCACCTTGTTGGAAAAATTATATTATGTTTCGGGTGTATATATTATTTCTCTCATAGCAGCTGGGTCTCACACAATTGTGGAACTCATCAATTTATAAAATACTTCTTTGCATGTTGAACATGTTAATAATTTTTTTACAAAATTATATAACATAACATAATATATAGCATGTAAAATAAATTTGAGATTCAGACCTCTCCTTCTCATTTGTAGTCCCAGCTCAACGTTAAATTTCAAACTTCTAACCACACCCCCTAGACCCAATGACCCGGTAAAGTTATATAAGGGCCCCCACAACAATTTCAACTTAAATGCGTAAATGTCGGGCTGAAAGCTACTCTCTGAGCCTGGGACCTAAAGTCAAGAATTGATGTTTGCTTGGTATGACTTTTATCCACCTTGTTGGAAAAATTATATTATGTTTCGGGTGTATATGTCATTTCTCTCATAGCAGCTGGGTCTCACACAATTGTGGAACTCATCAATTTATAAAATACTTCTTTGCATGTTGAACATGTTAATAATTTTTTTACAAAATTATATAATATAACATAATATATAGCATGTAAAATAAATTTGAGATTCAGACCTCTCCTTCTCATTTGTAGTCCCAGCTCAACGTTAAATTTCAAACTTCTAACCACACCCCCTAGACCCAATGACCTGGTAAAGTTATATAAGGGCCCCCACAACAATTTCAACTTAAATGCGTAAATGTCGGGCTGAAAGCTACTCTCTGGGCCTGGGACCTAAAGTCAAGAATTGATGTTTGCTTGGTATGACTTTTATCCACCTTGTTGGAAAAATTATATTATGTTTCGGGTGTATATGTCATTTCTCTCATAGCAGCTGGGTCTCACACAATTGTGGAACTCATCAATTTATAAAATACTTCTTTGCATGTTGAACATGTTAATAATTTTTTTACAAAATTATATAACATAACATAATATATAGCATGTAAAATAAATTTGAGATTCAGACCTCTCCTTCTCATTTGTAGTCCCAGCTCAACGTTAAATTTCAAACTTCTAACCACACCCCCTAGACCCAATGACCCGGTAAAGTTATACAAGGGCCCCCACAACAATTTCAACTTAAATGCGTAAATGTCGGGCTGAAAGCTACTCTCTGGGCTTGGGACCTAAAGTCAAGAATTGATGTTTGCTTGGTATGACTTTTATTCACCTTGTTGGAAAAATTATATTATGTTTCGGGTGTATATGTCATTTCTCTCATAGCAGCTGGGTCTCACATAATTGTGAAACTCAGCTGCTGTGAAAGAGTGACGTATACACCCGAAACATGATATACTATCTCTTTTGGACTAAGACTTGGCATTCTAGAACAAAAAATAAATAAATAAAAAAGAAGAAAGCAAAACATTGTCCTATACTCTTAAAAAAGTATCACGCTAAACCCCCAGCATTTGGGATTTATCCTCAACATTGTGATGTGGGAATCTTTGAATTTATGCCCAGGAATCTCCTGCCTTGGAACTTGGAAGTCGTATTTAAAATTGGCCGATATACATAGTCCTCCGCCAAGTAATACTAACACAAATAGACAGGTCAGCCAAAATAAATAAATAAATAAAATAACACAAATAGAAAATTATTTTTTAAGAATTATATTAATGGGTGTTTTTAGAGAAATTATTAATAAATCATATTAAGAAATTTTTAAAACCACTTTCGTGGGAAAAAATTTAATTGCTATATCATTTTTCCAATAATTTTTTTTTTAAAATAGTTTTTAAACCAATGTCTTTAGAGCATTCATTAACGTTTTCTTTTTTTAATAATAAAAAAAATAGACAGTCTTTTAAACAACATTTTGTTAACTACGAAGGTTTTTATTTTATTTAAAAAAAAAAAAAAACTACTATATATTAAGAGGAAAGTATCATGTAACGAATTCAAAATATTAAAACTCGTAGAGTGAAATTATAAAACTTTAATGTATTTGCATGCATATTTTGTGATGTGGATATATTCAAATTTTTTTCTTAAATTTTTTATAATTTAAGTTTTTTTAATGATTATCCTAAACAAATTTCTTAGAGCCGTCATTGGAAATTAGAGAAATATATGGGTGGGGTCATCCTCTATCTCTTTCCTATGAATAAAAGTAGGCAATTAATTGTCGATGACTAAAAGTCGTTTGTTAGTAACACAAGTAATTGATGTAGCTAAGAATTTGGGCCTTAAATAGTATACATCTTCCTTCTGAGTAGAGCATAATATGCCAATAAAGATCATCATGGATTACACCCTAGAATTAATTTTCGTTCTGAAAGCATGGCGTGTGGTTGTTTTGGTGATTGGTATTCTTGGAAATTGGAAACTAGCTAAAGGAGACAATGAGCATGCTGGAAGAAAACTTGTTGATCATGTTCCAGGTATGTCATTCATCTTGAAACCTCATTCAATTCTCTATCTCTCTCTTCAGAAACTAGCTTTTAGACATGCTTGCTTGAACATATTCCCGTAAATAGCCATAAATATTTCATATTATTTTTGCTTCTAATAGAATGGCATAAAGTATACACCCATGAGATTTTTTAAGATTTTTTTTTTTTCAAATTTTATAATTCAATAATACAATGGATCAGGGAAGGTTTAAATTCTGATTCTTTTAATCAAAGAGGGTAGATTATATATGTGTTAAATTGCTCTTCCAAAAGCTTAAACTATCAAAAAATGAAAATTTTAATTATTTAACCACATATTTCTAACAATATGCCACTAACTTACAAGGATGTTGACAACTATTCAAGAATCTTAACATCTTAATGATAGAGATATCACATATTAACACAAGTTTGTTAAAATTGGAATCCTATGTCAAATCATTAGGGGTCAGACTGGATTGGATCATGAAATGTAAAATTCTACTATTTTTTCACTTTTTGAAAAAAACATTGGTAACTTTGTATGTTGACTAATCACTAAATTTATAAATTTATCTAAAAATAATAATAATAAAGTTATGCATCAAGAGTTTAGTTTATTTTCAGTACTTTTTTTAATTGGACATCTTCTTTTATTTTAAATATACAATGACAAGTGGTAGTTGGTTTAATCTCCACATTTTATTTAGTTAGTGGGTGATGTGACAGTTTCTCATTAAAACAAAAAAAGATTTCAGTTAAAAAAGTATTGAATGTAAGTCAAACTCATGCATCAATATAATGTAATTTGTATATATACTGGAGGTAAACAAAACATATATACTTAATTTTTTAGAGAGAGAGAGACATTCCATTACATAGCAGAATATGAGTAGTTTCTTATCATGTACTTTCCTTCAAATTTTTCAAAATTTAGAAAGCTTTACTATATATACATTGAATTTTTCACCCAAAAAAGAAAAATAAATAAATAAATACTAACTCTCTATCACACGCTCACTTCATTGGAACCAGCCACAACACAAAAAGTGCACTAACTTCATGTGCCTACAGACTTTTTATTTATTTTATAGCTCCCCTCCCCCTTTCCTTGAAAATATTGATTAAAAGTATGTTCCTACATACTAGGTACAGTCCTGTTTTTGTCCTTGGACCTTTGTAATACGTATTCAGGAAGAACATATATGTAAATGTTACTAGTTTCTTTTCTTATCTATCTAAACACGTGTAGCAGAAACCAAAATACAAATGACAACCCGAGAATCACTTTATCATTTTAAGAAAATAAAGTGGCCCTAAAAGAGAAAATGGTGTTAAGTGTAACTATGATATTATGTAAGAGAGGCATTATATACCATGGTTACATGACCCAAAAAAATATCCACGAAAATATTATAATTTTTTAAAATTAAGTGCTGAAAACTGCCCAAGTTCCTCGAAATTTGACAACCACAAAACCCTCAACTCTGCTAAGGTTGGGCAGTTTTGTGATTTACTCGTTCGTGCTTAAAACTTAAAAGGGATAGCAAATTTTTGCAAAGCATATGGAAGGGTAGGTGCATAATCTATCGCAATTTTTTTTTTTAATTTAATTATTTTGAATTTCAAACTCAAATTCTTCTTGACTTTTCCATATTGATTGGTGTGTTCTAAATTTATATATATATCTCTCTTCTTTGGCATTATATATCTAGGATTCATAAGCATTGATTGTGGGGCTACCAAAGATTACTTGGATGATGTCACTGGTATATTCTACAAGTCAGATACAGGTTTTATAGATACTGGGACAAATTTCAACATATCCCCCGAGAACTACGATCAAAATCCGGATCTTGGGCGGCTAACAAGAAACCTGAGAAGCTTTCCACAAGGAAAAAAGAATTGTTACACTTTGAAACCTGAACAAGGCAAAAATAGTAATTATCTCATTAATTTTTTCTTTTATTATGGAAATTATGACAACAAGAATAAAATTCCAAAGTTCGACGTGTATGTCGGGGTTAAGTATATGTTCACATTGGATCTCGATCAGGATGAGGTACATACTCTGAGGCTTTTCGATGTGATTCATGTTCCCACGTCAGACATCATATACGTATGTTTCATAAACACTGGGTCTGGAATACCTTTTATTTCTGCCTTGGAGCTACGTCCTCTGGACAAGACCCTTTATCCGTTTGACTTTGGAGCGTTAAAATTCGGCTGGCGATTCGACCTTGGAACCACCACAGATCAACAAGAGTACTTTCTTAGGTAAATCAGTTACAATTTTGTTCTTTGATTTTCTTTTTATTTGAAACGTCAAAGTACACAAACTATACCTGAGGTTTGGCTCAAAGCTAACTATATCAAAACTTTTAAAAATATTCAATTTGTTCTCTACCCACAAAAAGTCACTTAACACTATTTGAAAATTCTTTTGATCTTCATTCTTCCTTCTCTATCTTCGGCTTCTATTTATTTATTGTCGGCTAAAACACTCCATCACAAGAGAAATTATACAGTCTTCTCGGTGGATCATGGTACTTGTCCACAATTCTACTAAAAAATTCTCACATATTTAAAATTATTGAGTTAGTAGTTAGTGTCTGTTTAAATTTTTTTTCTAACTCGGCAATTTTAAATAGACGGAAATCTTTTAGTAGAATAGTGGACAAATAACGTGGTTCATCATGAAAATATTATAATTTCTCCCCTAGTAGAGTGGTGGAGGTAGAAAATTTTTCCAAGAGAGAAGCAAGGGCGGCTGCACTTGTAAGTCAAGGGGATCAAATGAACCTCCTGACTTGAAAAAAAAAATTATATATATAAAATATTTTTTTTATTAATTTAATTACCCTTAAAATTATTTTTGCACAACTTGGCTTAAATCTTGCATACCCTGATCACAAATCAATTTAGCACAAAAATCAAACAACATAGATCAGTTCATCCCAAAACTAATTAACAACACAAATCACTCTCCCTTTCTCTCATTAATCTCATCTCATCTCTATTCTCTATCTGACTTTCTATATATCTCCGACTCTAAGAGTAAAATGTGAGTGTTTGTGAGTTCTGAATGTCTTTCTTTATTATAAATTTATATTATATATATGTGAGAGAGAGAGTGTGTGTGTGTGTGTGTGTGTTTGATACAAATTTTGTGCATTATTTTTTTCTTTTTTGATATAATGTTATTTGTGCGAATTGTGATGTGTGTGAAGGTGTACATGTATAGTATAAATATACTATAACTTTATATAATTTAATAACCAAGAAATACAAAGGATTTCTTCCATGTGTATATTATTATGATGTTATAATAACTTTTTGTTATAAAACTAGTGATTCAAGAGAAAAAATAGTAAAGTTAGTGATCGTTAAATATATTATTTATGTATGGATGAGTGTGATTATGTGGGTCAATAATTAATATAAGGTCAATAATTTATGAAATAACTAATAAATAATGACAACTACACAAAAATAAAAATGTTATATATACAAACTTAACAAAATAAAATGGTTACATCTACATTGACAATAGATAATGATAATTGATAATAAACTATCATGTGACGATTTCAAAATATGAAAACTCGTAGAAAGAAATTGTAAAATTTTATGTATGTGTTTTTTTTTTTTTTCAATAACACAATATATTCAAGTTATCTTTTTATTGAAATTTGTTTAATTTAAGTTTCTTAATGATCCCCCCCCCCCCCCCCCCCCCCCAAGAAAATTCCTGGAGCCACCACTAGAGACAAGTTATGTCACTTTAATATGCCTTAACCTATGCGATATAATATAAGAGAAATATTATAATAATAAAAATTATGAGGAAATATATATTAATGAATGACAAAGTGTACGTTTTTAGACCCCTTAACACAAGTTGTTTAACTTAGTTATTTAACCAAGTGATTACTTAGATAAATTATTCAGTTATATGTTAACACAATAAAATCGTATCATATAGATAATGTGGAAATATAAAGAACACAACGATATACTATGTGATATTATATAAGAGAAATATTATAATAATAAAAATTATGAGGAAATATATATTAATGAATGACAAAGTGTACATTTTTAAACCCCTTAACACAAGTTGTTTAACCTAGTTATTTAACCAAGTGATTACTTAGATAAATTATTCAGTTATAGGTTAACACAATAAAATTATATCATGTTAAATAATGTGGAAATATAAAGAACACAATGATATGATAACCCAAGAAAACCAAACCGGTAAAAAACTTGAAGAAGATTTAACCTAGCTATTCTCAAAGTAAAACAGATCCACTATAAAAGAATTGAAGTTTGTACAATAGAACTTAGACCACTAACATCCTATTACTATCTCGAGTAGAAAACTTACTACCACGACCACGTGACAGCTCCGAGTCCACAGACCACTTCTTTCCTTGATCCACTAAAACCACAAGTTCTCCTACTTGTGACTTTGAGACTCCACTCAAAGGTTTCAGATCTTCTTTAAGTTCTTTAAGCAGCGACTGAAAAGATCATCAAGCTCTTGACATGAATCTTGATCTTGATAATCCTAAGTGTGTGTATGAAGGTAAATACCTCTAGATCTCACAAAAGATTCAACACATAACTCATCAAAGACCTCTAAGACGTAGTTAGGGTTTTTCTTTTTATACTTGGAGTAAAACATAAAACCCTACACGTCAAACGGGCTTGGGCTGAATTGGAAATTTTGCAGAAAAAATAAATCTGCACGTAGTTCGATCGATCAAGTCTAATTTTCAATTGATCGAGCCTTGTAGATTTAGTCCTATAATTTCTGCAATCACTCGATTCCAATTTTACAAATAAACACACTTTGAACAAGCCTAAATCTAGACTCAATGTTTTGATCATGGTTTGCAAATATATTACAAATTGAAGTTCTAATACATTAGTTCCTAAAGTCTTAGAACCTAACAAACTCCTCCTTTGGCAATCCGTGACAAAACACATTACAAAAGTAAAATGCTCAAAGTTAAAAACAGCCCATTCAAAATTGAAAATGCCCTAAACACAGTTCAACCTAACTACTATCTATCAGTTGCCAATGTAGACAGCATCCACGACTGAATTAACCTATAAATTACTGAAACACTCAACAAACACATAAACGTATGTCTGGAAAATACAAGTAACCAAAATAAATTCTTGATTTCACAAAATATAAAATAAAAGACATATATCATGAATAACCTCATAAATATAAATCAATAGTCAAATGTACCATATGTGAAACAAGAAACAATAAAACAACTAAACACACAAACATAATCTCTCCCCCTAACATATACAACCCATAAAAAAGAAATACATCATAAGCCAAAATCAAATACATCAAAAAGCTCCTAGATACAATCTATAAACTCCAAAACTCCCCCTATCTCCATGCATATGTACTCCCCCTTTTTGTGACGAATTGCCAAAGGGCAATCAAGAATCATCATCAAAAGGTGGAGGCGGTGGAGTAAAACCTCTAGCACCCGCCAAATCTACTCGTAAAGCTTGAAGAACAGTGAGCACATCCAATAGAAGTCGTCCATGCGCCGCCTAAACGGTCATGACAGTATCCAGCATACTCCGTATAGAAGAATCGCTCGGTGAAGATGGTGGAGGATCAACAGCAGCTGTAGGGTCTACATACTCCTCAGCAGTAGGGTCGCTAGAAGTAGGAGGCCTAGATGCATCACCTATAGAAGACTCGACTCTTGGGTGTTTAGAGCTAGCTTTCAACTGAGCTACTTTTTGCCTAAGAAAGGTGGCACCTATAGGAGTTATGATATGTACGGGCTTAGACGCGGGGAAGTCCTCTAAACCTAAATCTAACAGAATCTTATGAATAAAAACTAGGAAAAACAAACCATGGGATCTAGCACTACTCCTAAGATGAGAGATAGGCACAACTTTGGGGACAAACTCATAAGAGCATCGGTGACAAAAGTGTACAAAAACGCACATCTCTCAATGTGAATAGCATGAAGATGAGAGATAGGCCAAATGGAGTGATAATAAATTTGAAAAAACAAATAGTTGAGCTCAGTAAGCTCATGGGAAGTGACACGAGGATCAGTACCCCAACTAATGGTAGTATTGGTAATGAAAGTCATGATGTCATCAAGGAGAGGGGTCTCAGTGTATGGGTACACGGGTTGCTGTACCAAAGGCACATCAAGAGCAGAGTCCACTACCTCAAGAGTAATGACATACTCTTTACCCCTTATCCAACTCCTCACATATTGAGTGTTGGAATCATCGGAGTGGACAGAGAGGTTCGAATAGAACTCTCTAATCAAAGCAGCCAGAGGAGGATGCTCAACCTCTAAAGGTGGTAACCAACCCCTACACTCAAAATTCCTATGTATCTTCGGATCTAGCTCATCTAGAATGACCTTACGCTCAGCCTAAACCGACCTACAAATATTCAACTTCTCATAGGTTTCTTGGTTTTTCAAGGTTCTAAACCTATCACTTTGGAACTCAAGGGTAGAGGGGGTGGTGGTTTTCTTGGCTCTAGTCTTCCTAACCATGATGATAAGGGTTTAAAGAAAGGAAAGATAGAAACAAAGAAAGAAAACCAAGGGCAGATTGCATCAGAGAGTGTTAGAGCACAAAAATCTCAATAAATAACAATCTATATGATGCATGTAATGAATGCATATATGATACATGCTCTAATGCATTGAAATTTGTTCAATTATACTTCATAAACCATCAATTGACTTGAACATAGAGTTTTAGTTCAAAAACCCCAAATTTGGAAAAACCTAATTTCAATAATTAAACCAAATTGATCAATTAATCATCATACTAGGTAGGAAACATCATATAATGATTTAATGAAACAATAACACAAGTCAATTTCATCAATATTAGCCCAATTGAACAAAATCCCCAATTTCACAAAGTTCCAAGCCCTAGAAATTTCAATTTTCCCAAAATCACAAAATTGACCAAATTAATGCATAAGGATCATGTTTATATCATCTAAAGAACAAAAACCCATTGATTAATAATGATTAAAAACACATGAAATAACAAAAATCCCAAAAATGCTTGGTTCAAAATTTTCAACAAAAATGCATGAATAATGTGATTTAATTGAAAAAGAAAGGGTACAAGAGACTTACTAGTGCTTGAAGACAAAAACCCTTGAGAGATTTGTGGAAGAAAACGATAAAAAAAAAAGGCTTAGATTGGATCGGTCGAAGAAAAACAGTGAGAAGAGTGTTTGAAAAGTTTTGAAAATAATAAAGAACACGTGAGAAACTTCTTTTTAAAACACTCATTGACCGAATTTCAATCGGTCGAAATTGATCTTTGAACGATCGAAAAATAGATTCGATCGACCGAGCATCAATCGAGCATTGATCAAGCTTGGTAAATTCAAACCAAAATTTTTATCGCAATTTCGATCGGTCAAGCAACAGCTTCGATCGATCGAAAATCTAGAAAAATGAGATTTTTGAAAAACAGAGTAAGTTAATGCAGAAACCACTCAAAACACAATATTTCATGAATGAAATGCATGAGTATGAGTTTAAAAGTTTTTCAAAAAATTTTAATTCAACCTAGATCTTCCAAAAACAATATTTTCAACCTTTTTATCCCCAAAACTCAAATATTAAACATATTTTGCATCAAAATCACAGAACATAAAATCTTGGATGGCCAAAACAAATTCACACACAATATCATGTACTAAGTTTAGCAAAGAATAACTTGTGTCGTGTGTTTAACTAGCAATAGCATGAGATACATGTATGGTGATATGTAGATAGTAATCGATCACGAATTTCTACAAAATTCATCACATAAGTTTGAAAGAGACTATCACTTAAAGAGTTACATCAAATAACTCTCAAATCTCCTTGCAAACAGGCTTGAAATCATGTAATTTTTTTGTTTTGTTTTGCCTCATAATGTAAACACAAATTTTATTTCATTATGAAATTATTAGATTAGCCAGATAATGTACACACTAATTTTATTTCATTGTGTCATCTTGATTATAGCCTAATAATGTACACACTAATTTAGTATTAATCCAAGACTATACCTTACATTCTTTTTGTGCATGTGCTATACTTTCTCGAGCACAAAATCTTATGATATGCACTAAGGTGTTCATGATTGGCTAGTAAACAGTAGTGTGATGGTTATTTATGCATTTCTCATTAAGTTCTAGTCTTAACAGTCAAAAACATGTGACTTCAAAATCAAGATGAAGTGATCAAAAACTATAAACAACTCCCACACAACATGCACTACACAGCTAAAACTAGTTAACTGTAGAAAAAATAAGCTCATCCAAGCTAAACAAAGTACACAGTCATGTTATGTAAAATTAATAGGCCAACCTTAATTATAAATCCAAGATATATAATACAAAACACATTTTTCCTTTCTTCCTTTTTTTTTAAAAAAAAATAGCAAAAACAACTTATCATGAAATGCATGAATATTATGCAATGCAAATCCTAAAAAAAAAAAAAAAAACCAGCAAAAGAGGAATGGTCACAAAGAGTATTGAGATAAAGCACAATGACCATGTGAGAAAGACTCAATTTGATTAAGCCTTTTGCATCCAAAACTTTTTAGATGTAACTCTGGCATTGGAGTTATTGTTCATATGAGAATGATGAGCAACTCCAGGATCGGTATAAATGTTTAAAGTCTTTACCAATTCACCAATAAGTACCATAGGATCTTGTGCTTGAGGCACAGATACTTTTGGCTTATTTACTCGCTTTGCAGCTTGCAACTTGAAATAGTTTGGGCAAATATGCCTGATCTTTCCACAGAAATGACAAACTCACAAAGGTCTATCATGCACTTTATCCTTAGTGAGATTAGGATTCTTAGGCTTAGATTCTTTAAGATCAACCCTAATCTTCCTAGGGGGTGGTGTAACTTTTTCTGGTTTGACAATCTCACTCTTGGGGGGCTCGGAAGAAGAAACAAAGTTTGTGGAATGGGTTTCAGACACAGAGATGCTATCTACAAAACCTAGACCAGTTTTGTCTAAGGGAGACTTCTGAACACTCAACATGTGATCAAGTTTAGAACTAGCAGACCTATTTTTTTTGTTCTCTAGCAATAGATAATTCTAGTTCCAGGTTCTTAATCTTATCAAGCAATAACATATTTTCAGTCTTCACCTTATTAATCAATTCATTAGCATCAAACAATTTCAACAATAAGTTTTTCTTATCAAGTTCAAGGGAGGCAATCTTCTTTAAACCTAAGTCAACACTCATTGCGTCCTTTGTAGCAACCTTGCAAAACTTATTAAAAGCTTCTTGCAAATCAGCACACTTAGAGAGTTCCCCATCAGAAGGGTTCTCTTCAACCATAACACTTTCATCAACTACAACAGTAGCTATTAAAGCAATGAAATTTTCATCCTTATCACTACCAGACTCATGATCAAAAACTTCATCATCATTAAGAGTTACAGCCATAGCTTTACCCTTTGATCTCAAGAATGTAGGACATTCTGATTTCACATGACCGTACCCTTGACAACTAAAACATTGTTGACCAAGTGAATTACTAGAGGTTTGACCTGCTTTTTCTTTAGATTTATCAGTATTGTTCACTTTAGTGGATTCATTTCTCTTAAAATTCCTAGGTTCAGCATTGTTTTTACCTCTTGCCCTTCTGTTATTGTTCCTAAGAAAGTTTCTAAAGCTCTTGGCAAGATAAGCAATCTCTGTAGAAGAGAGTTCATCATCAAATCCATTCTTATCAACATCATCAACTAACTTAAGAGCCATTGATTTGGATTTGTTTGTCTTGGGTAGGTATAACTCATAGGACTGGAGAGATCTTATAAGCTCATCAACAGGGATGGAGTCCACATCTTTACTTTCAGTAATAGCAGTCACTTTTGGACTAAAGTCCTTAGTCAAGGATCTAAATATCTTCCTAACAATCTTAGGTTGATTATAGATTTCACCCAAATTATAAGCAGAGTTAACAATATTATTAAGTTTAGCATAGAATTCATCAAAGCATTCATCGTCAGACATTCTAATACTTTTAAATCTAGTAGGTAACTGTTGTAATTTATTAATCTTAACTGCCTTTGTGCATAGTTTGGAGAATGTTCAATGCAGTATGAGCAACTTCAATATTTGGGATTCTCTTGAATTCCTCCATAGAAACAGCATTAAAAATAGCATTCATGGCTTTGCCATTAAAAGTGGCTACCTTTTTTGAGAAGTTGACCACTCGCTTACAGGAATAGTCAGTTTCTCCCATCCGTATTCAATGGAATTCCAAACTTTCTCATCAATAAATTTTAGGAATGCTTTCATCCTTACTTTCCAGTACGTATAGTTGTTCCCATCAAAATGAGGTGGGATCACAAGAGAGTGACCGTGTTCAATGACAATAGGGGTCAAAGATCAACTATTAGATCAAAAGATCTAAAAACACAAGAGCTAACTTGCTTCTAATACCACTTGTACATTTTTAGACCCCTTAACATAAGTTGTTTAACCTAATTATTTAGCCAAATGATTACTTAGATAAATTATTCAGTTCTAGGTTAACACAATAAAATCATATCATGTAGATAATGCAGAAATATAAAGAACACAATGATATGATAATCCAGGAAAACCAAACGAGTAAAAAACCTGGTGAGAATTTAACCTAGTTATCCTTAAAGTAAAACAGATACACTATGAAAGAATTGAAGTTTATACAATAGAACTTAGACGACTAACATCTTATTACTACCTCGAGTAGAAAACTTACTATCACGACCATGTGACAGCTCCGAGTTCATGAACTATTTCTTTCCTTGATCCACTACAATCACAAGTTCTCCCACTTGTAACTTTGAGACTCCACTCAAAGGTTTCAAATCTTCTTTAAGTTCTTTAAGCAGCAACTGAAAAGATCATCAAGCTCTTGACATGAATCTTGATCTTGACAACCTTAAGTGTGTGTATGAAGGTAAACACCTCTAAATCTCACAAAAGATTCAACAAACAACTCATCAAAAACCTCTAAAACGTAGCTAGGGTTTTTCTTTTTATACTTGGAGTAAAACATAAAACCTTACACCACAAACGAGCTTGGGCCGAATTGGAAATTCTGCAGAAAAATAAATCTGCACGTGATTTGATTGATTGAGTCTAATTTTTGATTGATCAAGCCTTGCAGATTTAGTCTTATAATTTCTGCAATCACTCAATTCCAATTTTACAAATAGACACACTTTGAGCAAGCATAAATTTAGACTCAATGTTTTGATCATGGTTTGCCAACATATTACAAATTGAAGTTCTAATACATTAGTTCCTAAAGTCATAGAACCTAAAGCAAAGATAGTTGTAGGGTTCAGTTTCTTGGCGTAAACCCAAAGACAATTAATTTGTAGAGTATGGGTCAAAGAACTAGAATTAGCAAGGGATTAATAACAATGGATCATAACCCTTTCAACTGTGCATTGATCAGTTTGTATACATTGATAATTTGAAACACTCTATTGTTTTTCTTCCCTCTCTTTTCTCTCTTTTTTCTTCCGGGGCCCTATTGACAGGTGCTCCTCTCTATTATATAGTCACTCTTACCCTCATCTCCATCGTCCACGTGCTCCCCATCCATGAACTTGCTCAAGTACCTGTCACGTCAGGTAGCTTCTTTTCATCTCTGTGTGAGTGGCGGTAGGTTAGGATGCACTGTTCAGAGGTCTTCTCCACATAAATGCGGCCAGAAAAGCTGTTGCAATGCATTGAATACGGTGGCAGCAACCTTTCCCTCAGATATTTCCCCATCCTTATCGTTCCTGAATAGGCTTTGAGCTTATCTTGATCAGGTGGAGTCCTCGGACAGTCATTCAGGCTTTTCCCCTACTCAATTAGTCTCCGATGTCATATCAGAGCAAAACATCTTCCTCGGACAGGAGATGTCCTCCTCGGACTGGAGATATCCTCCTCGGACAGCGATGATCCTTCACCAAGAGGATTCCACTCCACTCTGGGCCTTGTCTTCTCCGCATCTCTCTTTTCGGATGTGAAACAGTCCTCTCGTGGGCATTCGGCCCATTAACTTGGGCCTGACCCCCTTTTCCCCCACAATAGTATATGTCACAAATTTTTTACCATAAAATTCATAGAACTTTTTCTGAAAAAATAAAAATTATGCATTCACATATCCCTAAATCAAAAGCTGTACATGCAAAATGAAAATGAGTTGTAAGCCTAAAAAGAAATAAAAAGTTTTCTATCTATCAAAAAAAAGTTTCTTTTTTCTTAGGAAAATAAAATAACTTTCTAAAGAGATTTACTTACTTAAATATTTTCATAAACATGTGTTCTAAATACTCCTAAAATGGATGAGTTATATTTGGAAAAAAAAAAATTGAACATTAGGGGAAAAGGAAAAAGAGACAGTAATACTTTATATGAGTGTTATTATAATATTTTTGAATATAGAGTCATTAATACTTAGATCAGTATCAGTGCTTGCAGGGCGTGGGGGACAAGGGTAGGGTTCAAGTCTCCATGAGGGAGTTTCACATACATATACATTTAGATTAGACTAGAATAGAATTCTATTTGATATAAAAAAATGTAAAATAAATAAATATATAAAGAGAGTCATTAATACTTATATGTTGTTAGAACATATGCCCTAAATACTCCTAAAATTAAAGAATTATATAAGGTAAAAAAGTAAATTTAGGTGTACAAAATGCTTGAGAGTCTAGAGGGAAAAGGTTCGAGCAGCGGGATTAGTAACATATTGTAATTAAATTATATATAGCCAATTTAGTAAAAATTTAAACAAAATTATAAATTTTTATTAAAAAATCTAACATAGGTAAAAATAATTTTTTTTTTTTAATTATGGAGTAAAAATAGCATAGGGTATATATTTGAAAAGCCTTGATAATACTTGATATTATTGTATAAACTCATAATTCGGGGTGTTTCACTGTTTCTTATATTTTACCCTGTATAGATTGTTCATATTATGTCAAATTTGAACACTGTTTTTTAAAATGTCTCGTCTCTGAAATTTTTAACGTGACAATCAACTTTTCTATGTCCTATCTAAGGTACAAGGACGATGTTTATGATCGCTTGTGGTATACTTATAGTGCGTTGCCAAACTCAGTTCCAATCAATACCTCCTCAGTTATTGACATACAAAACAACAATGATAGTTATCAAATACCATCAGAAGTATTGAGAACTGCCGTCCAACCATCTAGTGCTTACCATTCCTTAAGTTATTCTAACCTGAATCTCACTGTAGAAATTTATGTTTGCTTTCACTTTGCTGAAATTGCAAAACTTACTCAAGGAAAGAAAAGAGAATTCATTATTAATGTGAATGGAGGAAGCTATATCTCAGAACCTATAACTCTTGACTACTTAAAGCCACTGTCCATATGTCTCAATCAAATATTCGAAGGGCAATTTAGTTTTGTTATTAATGCAACAACGGGGTCTGACCTTCCTCCCATCCTCAACGCGTTTGAGCTTTACTACGTCATTCCTCAGTTTGATCTACACAAACCAACCAACTCAAGAGATGGTATGTACCTTTATCTAATTATTCTCTTTTTTTTTTTCTTTTTTTTTTTAAGTATTTAAAAGTTTGAGATTAACAGAAATTTATTCTGATTTGAGCTATACAAAACAAAAGCTGAATGGAAACATTGAGGGATACATGAGCGAACAAATGACAGGTTTTTCATAAATGAGAATATTTAAAACTACTATAAAGTTTGTCATAAAGACAATCTAAAAAGTATAATTTTATTTTTCTTTTTAGTATAGAAGAGAAGTCTTTAAACTCTCGTTGTATGACAATTTCTCCTATTGTGTTTGTAAGGACTCAATCCAATTTGAATTGAGTGTTGGGTTTCAGCCCAATAAGCCCAAACAATAAATTTATAGAGAGTGGGTTGACAGGCTTAGGTGTTGGCCGTCAATCACCATGCACAAACTTTTTCTTATAAAAAAGGTTTAAGTGTTTCCTTACAAACAGGGGAATGCTCCTCGACCTGTGGTCGAGGAGGCTTCAAGGTTCTCCTTCTCTCTTTCTTTCCCCCCCCCCCTCTTGGTTTTACTAGCTCTTCTTTTATAGTTTCCATCTTCCTATCTCCTGCTTCCATCTGTTGATCGTCTATTCGCTTTTCTTCTGGTTGTCCGTCCCATCGGAGGCCTTATCGGTACTCAAGTGGCTCACTCTAACCAACGTTATCCTGCCAAGGGGTTACCTCCCCATTAATGCGGCCAGGGGGATTGGTTGAGTGCATTCAATGCGATAGTGACAGCTTACTTTGGGGTTAACCTCTCCCCAAAATCACCTTTGTCAGGCCGAGGACAAGGTATCCTCGGCGTGGATCCAGGAGAACAGGCTTCCCCCCCTTCTCCTCAAAAATAGCTTGATCTCCTCGGCATGGGCCTTGGGCCCGCTATATGATGGGCCGAGGCTACCAGGCCCACGGACCCCACAATAGCCCCTCAAAACTCTGCTGCACGTTCCCTCGAACGGGGAGGAGGGTTTTGATACATGCGGATCCACTGGACGAATGGCTTCACTTTAGTTTATACTGATGCTGGCGGCTTCTTGACTGCCCGATGCGCGTTTTTAGCGTTTCGAGAATTAATGGGTGCCCACATTAAATTTTTGGCGGCACCACGTTTCCCACTTTCAGCGGCATGATCTTCTGCCTTTATGAGCAAGCGGTTTCACTTGGGGAAATTAAGGGAGAGTATAAATACCTGTTTGACTTGCCTGGTTTCATCATTTTCGCGCTTATCATTATTGATGCATATAGTTTGAACTTGGTTCAACTGGCACACTGTCTGAAGAGTATCGTCATACCTCTGTAAGTTTTCTTTTTCTAGTGACCCCAAATTTTCTTGATTTCACTCTTCCTTTTCTTTTTTAGAGCTTTTAGTTGTCTTTGGGAAATGGGTAAGTTTAAAGAGTTGGTCGAGTCCGATGAGATGATGAACAAATTCATTGTTGACTATGGAATACCCGATAATGTGAACTTGAAATACTGCGAAGAAGGAGAGTGGTACCTTAAGAGGAGAGAGGGTGAGGTCGTAATTCCAATAGTTGCTTTTGTAGAAGGAGGGATGAGAATCCCTATGAGGCCGGTGACCCTCAATTACCTTAGGCATTTCTGCCTGGCTCCCACTCAGTGTGCTGTGAATGTGTTTAGGATACTAGGGTGTGTAGATACCCTGAATGAGAAAATGGGGCTGAGACTGACTCACCATGATGTGAATTGGTGTTATAACCTTCATCACCTGAGGGGTAAGACGTATTATATGAAGACAAGGGACGATAGGGTTCGTCTTATCCAGTGTCTTCCTGACTCCAATAAGGGGTTGAACCAAGATATCCTCATAGTGTCGGGAGAATGGCACGACGGCTTTCATTGCCCAACCGTAGAGGGGAAGCCAGGTAGGGCGTCCGAAGTACAAGATAATTTAGGTTTCAGTGCCTTTGTGTTTTATATCTGTATACTCAATTTGGTTGACTAATCATAAGAATTTCACTTTTCTTTTCACAGATCCACACGCCTTTGCACGTCACTTCCACCTGGTCAATAAAGCGGATTTGGAGACCGTTCTCAGGTCGGAACTTTTCTTGAACAAATCTGACAACCAAGTCAGAGCTGCTCATAAAATCCTCGGGTGTGACCCAGCTCAAACGTCATTCCCTGTTCCGCAGCACGTAATTAGAGCTCGTGATCCTCGGCTTACACAGATTACCGTGGTGGAGAGCGGTTTCTCTTTTACTGGGGGGTCTTACATACCTGAAGGTATTCCGCTATCAGGTCCCTCTTCATCCCAGCAAGTAACGATGGCCGAGAAAGGACCGCCTAAGAAAGCAAGGGAGGTGGTTGAATTGAGTTCCTCCGAGGACGAGTATGGTGTATTTGACTTAGCTGATCAGCCCGAGGATCCTCCCGGTGACCTAGGGGATCCTCACTTGTCCGAAGCCGATCTTCAGTCCTTAAGAGTTGGTACCCAGGCCGAGATGGGTTTAAAGAGACAGCCCCAGACCAATCTTCTTGGCCTGCTCGAAGGCGGTTCCAAGAAGGATGTACCAGGGGAGTTACAATCCCAGCCCCCAGCACCTCAGCCCCAGATTCCAATCATGCAAACCAGGTCATCCTCCACCCCTACAATAGCTGCCCCTTCTACTGAGTCTCCTGATCCGAAAAGAAAAAGACTTTCTAAGGGTAAGGAGCCAATGGATGGGAGCAAATCTCATTCTTCGCCCGAGGAGGGTAAGACTCGTAGACCCCCAAAGCAGTTGAAGCTCGGTGATCAAAAGAAAGGCAAGAAAGTCATCCAGCAACCCCAGGCTCAAGCATGGCTGCCTGCTGCCATGCTCCATGACCAGCCCCTACTGGACAACGCGTCAATACGAGAATCTCAAGGAGACGAGGGGGCTCTCGTAGCCGAGGCCCTAGAGAAATCTCTTCTTCTTCCTATTGATATGGCTGAGTTAGAGAAGATGAGTGGGGTAGAGGTTGTCCTCGACCTTAAGAAATATCTAGGCATGGTAGGTCCTTTGGCAACCATTCTTTTTACTAGAAATTTTAGTTGCTTAGTACTTTTCTTTCTCCTTATAAAGCTGCTTGTTTTTGCTGGCAGGCTATCCAGGCCCTTTTTAGGTTGGGCGAAGAGGTTGACGACCATAGTCACGCCTTAGCGCAAGAGCGCGATAAGTTCCTAGAAGCGGCTAAAACTCTTAAGAGATCTAAGGCCGACCTGAAAAAGGCGACCGAGGATCTGGCAGAAATGGCGAAGGCCAGGGATACTGCTGTTTCTGACCTAGCCGTGGTCAGGAAGCAAGCTGAGGATCAAATTGTCCACTTGCAAGAGGTTGAAAGTCAATTACAGAAGGCCAAAGAGGACATTTCCTATATGAAGGGAAGTTTGACCAAAGCAATCCACGACAAAGGTGTCGCCGAGTATGCCAGGGACGAGGCTGTGAGAGCCAGAGACGAGGCAATTTTTGCAAAAACAGACGCTGAGCGCTCTATGGAAGAGGCAAAAGAAGAAGCTTTCACCGAAGGGGTGGCTAAGACTGAAGCCGCCATTCGGGCTCAAGTTCCTGCTGTGTGCAGGCATTATTGCTCTCAAACTTGGCATGAAGCCCTCAACCAAGCAGGGATTGATGCTTCGTCAGACCTTAGGAGAGAGGACAGGGTATACTACCCTACTGCCATCCGCGAGGTCGTACCTGCTGCTCATAAGGAAGGATCTTCGCTACCATCGGCCGAAAGTCAAGATAAGATCGCCGAGGGTGCTACGTTAACTGATCAACCATCCGAGGAGGTCGAGCCCCGGACAGCGTTGGGGGAAGTCGTAGCCGAGGGTCAGGAAAGACCTCAAGACGTGGCCAGTCCTCCGACAGACCTTCAGAGATCTAGCTCTTGAGCTTTGGCCCTAGCTTTTTGATTTACCTACCGAGTTGAGGGAACCAATATACGGCCTAGGATAGCTTTGTTTATTTTTTCCTTTGATATTGTCTCGTTTCCTGCCTCAGTGGCATTGTAAGGGAGTCGTGTACTTTCTTTTTGAATCGAGTACTTGAGATTTTGCTTTCATTTAATGATACTTTTTTTTTTTTTTTGTTTGCTTTGCTATTGCATTCTACTCAATATTTGTATTCCATTCTGGAGTTGGCATCTTGGGACCATCTATTATCATCCAAATATAAATCGAAGGGTTGTATTATAGCCTGACATTGAGTAACGCTTTGGCTTTTCTCAGAGCAGTTATTTTCTTTATGGGTTCGAGTCCGAAGACCATATAATACCCTGGTAATGCACAATACTTATTTAGTTTTTCATAGATTTGGGTCCGAGGACCACGCAATACGTCAGTTCTGTCCACCGCTTCTATTTTTTGTAAGTATTAGATATAATCGGTGTGTGTAGTTTTACCATAGGTTTGGGTCCGAGGACCATGCAATACCTTGGTTCTGTCTACCACTTCAATTTTTTTGTAAATATTAGACATAATCGGTGTGTGTAGTTTTACCATAGGTTTGGGTCCGAGGACCATGCAATACCTTGGTTCTGTCTACCACTTCAATTTTTTTGTAAATATTAGACATAATCGGTGTGTGTAGTTTTACCATAGGTTTGGGTCCGAGGACCATGCAATACCTTGGTTCTGTCTACCACTTCAATTTTTTTGTAAATATTAGACATAATCGGTGTGTGTAGTTTTACCATAGGTTTGGGTCCGAGGACCATGCAATACCTTGGTTCTGTCTACCACTTCAATTTTTTGTAAATATTAGACATAATCGGTGTGTGTAGTTTTACCATAGGTTTAGGTCCGAGAACCATGCAATACCTTGGTTCTGTCTACCACTTCAATTTTTCCTGTAAGTATCTAGTTTCACCATAGGTTTGGGTCCGAGGACCATGCAATACCTTGGTTCTGTCTAGTACCCAGGCATAATGGTGTGTGTAGTTTTACCATAGGTTTGGGTCCGAGGACCATGCAATACCTTGGCTCTGTCTACCACTTCAACTTTTCCTGTAAGTATCTAGTTTCACCATAGGTTTGGGTCCGAGGACCATGCAATACCTTGGTTCTGTCTAGTACCCAGGCATAATGGTGTGTGTAGTTTTACCATAGGTTTGGGTCCGAGGACCATGCAATACCTTGGTTCTGTCTACCACTTCAATTTTTTGTAAGTACAGGTTTATCCTCAGATCGCTTTACTGGATATGATTATTCTTTGCGTCAGATTACAATCTTTACACATGGCATTGATCTCACCTCTAACTTGAGGCCCCATCTTTTTTATTTAAAAAGCGCCCCCTGTCTGTTCGTGTTCCGTGCTCAACGCTCCGATGCGCGAAACGCGCCTTCATTAATGCCCTCGTAAATTGACACGAGTCCAACCGTCCGTGGCCTCCTTGGAAATTGGGGACTTCATTACTGATCCAGCTGATAATACCCTTTTCGAATTCTGCATGAATTAATTCTCACCAAACTCTCATCCCCTATATAAAGTAAGTAGATAGTTACTCCACAACCCATGAACCCTTCAACACAAACAGAGCAAAACACCTTCTTCCAACTTCAAATGCCCTTTTAACAACCCCGCCGGAATTGTCGCCGGGACTGAAAAAAAACCGGTATGGCCGCAGCCCCCACTGGGCTTTCGGTGCAGCAGAGTCTAGGCGTAATCCTGATGGTGCCCTTCGAGGTAT
Source organism: Quercus cerris (assembly GCA_963669245.1). Lineage (NCBI taxonomy): Eukaryota > Viridiplantae > Streptophyta > Magnoliopsida > Fagales > Fagaceae > Quercus > Quercus cerris. The sequence goes on from OY770008.1 coordinate 17,045,777, forward strand.
CCCAGAGGGGTGTTGTTAGAGAACCTCACGTCTTTCCTCGGAGCACACCCCCGACGAGGAAGGCGCATGAATTCACCTCATGGGCGGTGCTCGAGTGTTGCCGTCTCCAATGGCCAACACTCGAGAGGAATGGAGAGAATCGAGGGAACATCATGGGGGAGGGTACCCCCGAGCTCCTGCGTCTGCTCCTCTCTTTGTTCCAGCTCTGCCCAGCCGAGGAGGGAGTGGTTGGGGACCTGAGGGCATGATTGTCCTTCACCTCCTCCACCATGTGTCAAGCTCTCCCATTCTTTTGATGCCAATAAAGGCACGAGTTGACACTTCCCTCCGGCTAGTTTTCCCTTGGGGCGGCTTCACCTGGGCCTCTGATTGTAGGAGTAGCTAGGAATAGCAGGTGGCTATTAGCTTGTAAATTTACTTGTAACACAGGCCTACCTGAGCCTCTGATTGTAATATGTAATTTTTCTATGTTTGAATTAATAATATCAAGATCTTTTGTTTTTTTTTTTTTTTTTTTTTTTTTTTTTTTTTTTTTTGTACAATAAATACTTAAAATTTAGAACTCTTATCTTATTCAATCTACTGCAAAACAAATACTTATAACTTGGAACATTATCTTTTTCAATCTACCGTAAAACAAACACTTAAAACTTAGAACCTTATCTTATTCAATCTACTGTAAAACAAATACTTATAACTTGGAACATTATCCTCTTCAATCTACCGTAAAACAAACACTTAGAACTTAGAACCTTATCTTATTCAATCTACTGTAAAACAAATACTTATAACTTGGAACATTTACCTGGTGCACCGGCCAGCACCCTAATCCTTCCCACAGACGGCGCCAATTGTAAGGACTCAATCCAATTTGAATTGAGTGTTGGGTTTCAGCCCAATAAGCCCAAACAATAAATTTATAGAGAGTGGGTTGACAGGCTTAGGTGCTGGCCGTCGATCACCATGCACAAACTTTTTCTTATAAAAAAGGTTTAAGTGTTTCCTTACAAACAGGGGAATGCTCCTCGGCCTGTGGCCGAGGAGGCTTCAAGGTTCTCCTTCTCTCTTTCTTTCCCCCCCCCCCTCTTGGTTTTACTAGCTCTTCTTTTATAGTTTCCATCTTCCTATCTCCTGCTTCCATCTGTTGATCGTCTATTCGCTTTTCTTCTGGTTGTCCGTCCCATCGGAGGCCTTATCGGTACTCAAGTGGCTCACTCTAACCAACGTTATCCTGCCAAGGGGTTACCTCCCCATTAATGCGGCCAGGGGGGTTGGTTGAGTGCATTCAATGCGATAGTGACAGCTTACTTTGGGGTTAACCTCTCCCCAAAATCACCTTTGTCAGGCCGAGGACAAGGTATCCTCGGCGTGGATCCAAGAGAATAGGCTTCCCCCCCTTCTCCTCAAAAATAGCTTGATCTCCTCGGCATGGGCCTTGGGCCCGCTATATGATGGGCCGAGGCTACCAGGCCCACGGACCCCACAGTGTTTTATACAATCTTTTTATGAAAGAATAATATCTGAATAAATTCATACTGTTAAGAAATAAAATTCATAATGTTGAGTTATTCCTTTCTTATAAAAAGTTCATATGTATTGAATTATTCATTTCTCATAAAATATGATTTTTTTGTTAACATTTAAATAAAATATACATACTATTGGCATAAAATTTGACATGTGTGTTAAGAACACAATAATTTGATTCATAAACTTATTTTTTATGTATAATTTTATACTACAAAAAATTAAAATTTAAGCATTTAATTGATGACATAATTTGTAGTTAAACTTGAAAAAAAAATAGAATTATGGAAAAAATTGTAACACAAAAGTTATAGTAGTAGAAAACAAAAAAGAAAAAGAAAAAGACATATTGTATAACAAATATTCTAATCCCTCCTTTCAAATTTTATCCTGAATGATAATAATTTATTAATCTTAAGTAATATTTCTTATAAATAACAGTTGCTGCTATCATGGACATCAAACAAACATTAAGGATCTCTAGAGAAGACTGGCAAGCCGACCCATGTGTCCCGATTGAATATTCATGGAGTGGTTTGACTTGCAGTTCAGATGATACTCCAACGATAATTTCACTGTGAGTGCATTTCCAACACGTGAAACCAATGGGATTTTTTTTTTTTTTTTTTTTTGAGAAGAAAGACATTGCATTTCAATTAAAGGAGGCTACTAAAATCAGTCTGAAGTACAGTAGTGATATCTAGTGGAAGTTAAATTAATTTATTTATTTTATATATTTTGAAACAAATATATTTATTTTCAACAAATAAAAAACCACGATTTGGAATCCATTAAAATAGGAAAAAAGTTTGGACCCAAACCAATTTAGAGTCATCTTTCTCCAACTTATCATGTGGCAATTGAAAAGACTATTTATGTGAAATTTTGGTTACATGACTTTTTAATGAGTCATGTTACTCATTTAAATGGCTAAAATGCAAATTGGGTCTAAGTTTGACTAAAATTCATTTTAGTTATTAAACTTTATATTTGTTCAATTGAATTATTTGAATTTCAAAATTATTTAATTCAAGTCTTTTATCCAATTCTGTTAAAAATTTCCATTTAGTATGAAATTAACTAATGAAAAAAAAAATTCTCACATAAAATATTTTTATTAATTTTATATATATTTTTCATGTGTGAAAAATATTTTTTTTAATGGCATTTTTTTAGGGAATGTCTAAATTGAATAAACATGAAAACTTTTTGTTTGGGAACAACTTATTTAGCTGAAATTGAAAACATTTTGCAGAAAATACTATAGATAAAACCAAGAAGTAGCTGAAATAGTACAGCAGGACTCATGAATAGTACTAAAAAGTATAATGAAACTCATGAATAGTAGCAAAAGTAAGCTAAATAGTAAAAAAAAACTGACTTTTTTAGCCAATGCCAAACCCAACCTCAATTTAACAAAAGTAAAGTTAGAAGTTAGAGTACTGAAATGAACTTTAATCAAACTTAGATGGTGCGATTTGTATTTTAGCCTATTTACTTAATACACATTTATAGTTTTATAATTTGCTACTAATGGATTGAAAAAGAAAACTCCAAACTAATTTAAAGTCAAACTTTGTAATAAACGGAAATGCCTAGCAATGGTAATTAATGGAAGGACTTGAATTAAAGTTTTATATAACATCAGGGTATATATCTAAACTTTAAAATTTTAAGGGATAAAATTAAAATAATCCCAAACTTAAATGATATAATTTGGAAAATTTTCTTTTTGGCAATGGCATCAACTCTTTCTTCTTGGATAAATTACATGCAGGAATTTGAGCTCAAGCAAATTGACAGGGGAGATACCAATTTCACTCTCTAACCTCACAGCGCTGCAGTACTTGTAAGTAAAAATTGGAATGGGAAATGTCGGAAAAACTAGTATTTGAATAGTTGATGTACTAAGTTTTTGGGTTCTAGTGATACCCTACATGTATATGAAATATGAATAGTCTTTAAGTGGATTCTTTCTAGGAATCTCTCTCCACCAAAATAAATGTGATCGATGTTGTGGAGGACAAAATATTAATGCTATGTGTAAGTCCTGTAATTAAACGTATCGTTGTTGATTCTCAAAAACAAAAAAACAAAAAACAAAAAAACAAAAACATATCGTTGTTGAGAATGTATCCTATAAGATAGTATCTCGATCATGAGACCACTTTCTCTCAACATACATTGAATTCACATATGTGTGATCCACAAATATGAAAGGCATGTCTCTTAAAGACCATCTTGCAACATACTTTTGGTTGAGGAGAAACTGAGAAAGCTTTAAGCTTTAGCAATATAGTTAAATGTGAGGTTGTTATCTAGGAAGAAAGCAAATAGTTTAGCGTCACATCCAATGATATATTTACCCAAAGTTATTGTTAAATGTTAAAATCTTTCTTTTTCTTTGGTCAATTACAGGGATCTATCGTACAATGAATTGACTGGGAATGTACCAAAATTTTTAGCACAATTGCCAAATTTGAAGACCCTGTAAGTTATTGAGCTCTAAGCTTGATATTATAAAACTCAATTTAGGGGTAGGAAATGAAATTTTATTTTACAATATATTTGCAGTAATTTAAGTGGAAACCAGCTCAATGGTTCAGTTCTAGAGGATCTTATACAAAAGTCTAGGGATGGATCATTGGTCTTTAGGTTAGTTTTTCATCCTACTTATATTATTTCATTTTTCTTTACTTTTTAGTTCCAATTTCAAGTTGTCCTGTCCCCCCTTCCCCCCCCCCCCCCCAAAAAAAAAAATTTCCATGCAAAAACACTACAGAGGTTCTATGTTTATTTGTTTCATAAATCCAATTTCATTTAAATTTCCAATTTAATTCAATATATGAAAATATCACTGATCTTTCAAAAATATAATTACCATGGCATGTTTTGAATATGCAAGTTTTGGCAAAAAGCCAGATCTTTGTCTCTCAGTTCCATGTACGAAGGAGAAGAAGAAACCGAAAAGGGAGCTTATTGTTGCACTTGTTGCAACGTCGATGGTAGTTTTGGTCCTTTTGCTGTTGATTTTTTGTGCCTTGGCTATCTATAAAAGAAAAAGACGAGGTATGTCTTTCTTTTGTTTGGTTCTATATATATTTTCTTTGGATAAAATATAAAGGATAGGAAATTGAGTGAATTCCCATTTGGCATTACCATAGTAAAATTATACTCATTGGGTTTTGGGCCGGTAAGCATCAAAACTAGTGAGTCATAGTTGTTATCTCATCGCCACAAGTGAGTATTGAGCTAGGGGCGTGAGGTTTTTGCCAAACACTCCCCATTGCGAGATTTGAAATTGGGACATCTACCTCCCATACCATTTGAGATTATGCCCAATGACCACTAAATTAAACACCACTCTCCATCGTTGGTTCTATATTTTATTACATCACATAGTATTGAGATCACGGACGAAGCCATGATTTGGAGTTAAGGGGGGTGGCTCTACTGCTCGTTGTGTGTGGCGGCTTCAGCTTCTAACTCTACTACTTAACCACTAGGAATTTTTGTTTAAAACTTTTTAAAGGGCTAGGTTGTTTGTTTTTGGTAAAATAGGTTGATTGGGCTTAATGTTTTTTTAGCTTTATTATTGGTAATTTTTGTTGTTGGCCTAATTTTTTTGGGCTTATATATTTTGTTTTAGAATTAATCTATTAATTTTTTTATAGCCTTTAAAAGGTGGAAAATGCTAAAACTACAAAATTTTTACAAATTGCTAATGTGGTGAGTAATTATTGGTAAGTACAAAGTGATGCAAGTGTGCAAACTAATAAGAATTTGCTACCTCAACATTTTGTAAAAATGTTATAGAAAATTGTGTTCCCATACCATTACTCTTAAAAGAATTTATGGCGGGAAAATGTATTTTATTGAACAAAATTATTAAAATTAGTACCTATTAATATACTAATATTTTTATTAAAAAATATTTTTGGGGGGGGGGGGGGGGGGGGAGGGGTCATTGCTACCCAAGTCCATATATAGCTCCGTCCCTGGTTGAGATTGTTTATTAAACATCAAGCCCAATATAATTTTTTTCTTCTAGGATAAACCAAAACCTCCTAACTTATAGAAACAAAAAATCACTGAAAAAATTTAACACCGGGTTAGTGTCCAAAGAACACTTGTTAGGTATACAAGTGTGAGTGAAATTCCATATTGAATATTAATGATAAGAGTAAGTGATTAATATAATATAATTGAGCAATGTTATTTTAACTACTAAACTGAGTTTATCAAAGGTTTTCTCTCCCCAACATATCTTATTAGAAAGCAGGACGGTATGCGGCAAAACATTACACAACCCTAATCAAGTGATATTATCACTAAACCAAAAATCCACAATTTTATTATTTTATCTACTCCTAACTAGCAGGAGACTACGAGCATGGTTCTTATTGTAAACACAATAGAGATTTAACTAACCGTGGTTAAATATGCGATAAGTCAATAATAACTGCTAATTTTACATGGGTGATATCTATTTTGAAAAGGACAATGTACTAGAACCCCAATTTAAGAGAAAATCCTCTTGAATTAAAACTGGAAAAACCATAGATCACCTCGCCATGTGATTGGGTATGAAAATTTCACACATGGACCTTTCAATTTTACATTAAAAAATGTTCAAAAATTATTAGGCCATGCATGAAAAATTTTCATGCATGGCCTAATGGTAGTATGAAAATGTTCTAAAATTTAACTCAAAAATTTAAATAGTCTGTTTTTCAAAACCATGCAAAAATTCCTTTTTTGGGAGGTGTTACTTATGATGTGATTTCCCTTACTGTAGAGAGAGCTTCAAGATCCAACTTCAAAATAAAGAATCGACAATATAACTACTCTGAGGTTGTGCGAATAACTAATAACTTTAAGACCATTATTGGAGAAGGAGGATTTGGAAAAGTGTACCTGGGCATTCTGAAAGATGAAACTCAAGTCGCTGTTAAGTTGCTTTCTGCATCATCAAAGCAAGGCAATAAGGAATTTCGAGCAGAGGTTAGATATATACAAGAGTGCAAGATTCTCTTTATAATTATGCGAAATTTCATCTTGCATTGTATTTGAAGTATGATAGCATAAAATATGCAAATAAAATATTTTCATTAAGCTAAAATGGAGAACTATTTATGAATGCAGGCACAACTCTTGACGATCGTTCACCATAAAAACTTGGTCTCTCTCGTTGGGTACTGTGATGAGGGTGAAAACAAAGCGCTCATTTATGAGTACATGGCCAATGGCAACCTACAACAAGATTTATCAGGTATATATAATGCCATTGTATTTGAGGTAATTCATTTATTACTCAATGTATGTTAACTTATCAAATTAAAAAGTATATGGTAAAACTTTTTTTTTTATACAAGATAGAATTTCTACTCTAACCTAATCTAAGTGTATATGTGTGTGAAACTCCCTCATGAATACTTAAACCCTGGCTCTTGCCCCCCACACCCCCACAAGCACTTACACTTGTGGAGTGACCACCACACCAAGAGTGCGCGGTAGTAGTATATGGTAAAATTTAAGTACAATATCTTAGATGCATTACATTAAATTCTTCCATTAAAGTTAAATACATGGTTGCATTGTCCAATAAAGTAAAATATAACCAAATATTTGAATTCAATTGGAAAAAAAGTATATTGTAAAATTTAAGTACAATACCTTAGGTGCATTACATTAAATTATTCCATTAAGTTAAATACATGGTTGCATTGACCAATAAAATACAATATAACCAAATATTTGAATTCAATTGGAAACTTAATATATTGCATCTAAAATACTATAATTAAATTTTAACAAGCATATTAGTGTAGGGGGAA